>CABEGB010001081.1:1092789-1161342 GCA_901521435.1 Crematogaster levior
AAGACGTTGACGAACATCTACTGATAATAAACACGATCACAGCAGACTTAACGAAGGATGTTCAGGACATAATACAGTACCTGACACATACTAAAAACAAAATTACGCTCAGAAACATATTACCAGTAGAAGAGATAATTTCGGATCTAAGGGAAGTGACCTCCCACTTGTCTAAGGGACAACATTTCCCATTTAGCATCCAACAGGAAAATTGGAACACGATCCAATCGTATATGACCGTCAGCGCCTACTTTGATAACCCGCACATATTTACAATCTTATCATTCCCCATAATAACTTATCCGACTTACGAAGTTGTAAGGGTAACGCCCTTACCCGTACATACGGACAAAAACATATTTATATTCTTAAAAACGGCAAACACATACCTAGCAATAGATAGGGAAAATCGTCATTACCTTAGTATAACTAAAAGCGAATTGGACGAGTGCGTAAGGGAGGGGGATAGTTTCCTGTGTAATAGCGATTATCCGGTGTACTATGTAACAGCGTACGCACCATGCGAGGTGCAAGTATATACTAAGATCATAGGTCAGTTATACGCGTGCGAGAAGCGACATATTCGCTCAAATGTGACGCTCTGGATCACTATAGCCGAGCCGCAAACTTGGCTATATTCGACCCCGGCACCACAGGAAATCACAATTCAATGCAACGAGCAAATAGAAAAAAAGTTAGAGATAAAAAGGACGGGAAAAGTAAAGCTCCACGGGAGTTGTAAACTTACTACGCCGGGAGTAATTATAAAAACTAAAAAATTAATAGAGACAAAACACATAGAAAAACATTTACCCGAATTTAATCTTACTATTGCCGCAAATACGCAAAAGACAAGCGAAAGGGAAATAAAGTTGGAGCCCGTGATGGATCCAACCAAACTAGCAGAATTAGGATTAAGCCTGGACGAAATCCAGGAGGAAATGGAAAAAACCGACGACAGTATATTCGCCAATAAATATGTACTATACCCCGTCGGTTCCATCACCGCAGTCACCATAATAACTAGCGCCATAGGTATAATAATAATATGCCTTAAGAAGAACAAAAGAAATAGAGATGCAAACACAAACTAAAATATCGTTCACATGTCTGTGTAGAATAGAATTTGTAAGGGATGCGACGTTGTAAATTTGAAATAATAATCCAAGAATTACATTATATAATAAAATAGAAGTAAGATGTTACAAAATATGTTACTAAAATATCTAGCTGTAAAAAATGTATCAACCATTCATAACTGTTAAAATCCGACGTTGTAAAGTAGATTAAGCGAAAAACCTCGGTTTTTCTTCTCCCAAGGGGGGAAGGATGTTATGACCTGATTTTTCCCTAAATCAGTTATCACAGCATTGTTGGTTTCGACACCTCAACAGTTACGAAACCAATAACTCAAATCTAAATTACTAAATCAGGTCATAACCAAAAAGTATAACGAGGCCACCTGAAAATGCAACTGCTGATCCAAAGCTCAGTCAGCAGTTGCATCACAAGAAATGAGGGCACCGATGCCCTTATAACGCGATACGCCGAGCGCATCGCGGGCAGTAATCTTTAAACGATAATCACTGAGTAGTGACGTGCGGTCAGTATCTATTAAGCGGCGACGCTAAGCAAATCTGTGTGAAACAGTCTTCCTAAGTTAGTGTAACGTGCGATCTTACAGTGTAAATAAAGTGTGTCAATAAAAACAGTCAAGATCAAGGAAAGTATTCTTTTATTTAATTAACTACATCAACACCAAAGGTGGCACCAGTACCTTTCTCAGCCGAGCAGCGTCGACGGACGACGGACCGAAATCTTGTGCCCATCCCAGGCACAACAGTATGCTTGTGTAAAATTGACGATTATCTGTGGATTTTTTTATTTTTGTACTTAATACGGTGAAAAATACGTTATTGACGAACCCTAAGTGCGCTGGGTGTAATAGATTTTTAAAGAAAGTACTTACAAGGGGAACACCAGAATTGGCTCCCTCCGATTTGGCTGAATTTTATATATGTTATAGTTCAGCCCTCCTACTAAATCGTGGTAAAAGGATACGATGCACCTCTCAAGCATTCGCGAGAAAAACGTGTTCAAAGATTTCTATGTTGATAATGTACCGAACGGTAAGTGTAGTTTGACAAGCAGCAGCGTGGTGTAATGAGTAAGGCGTCGGACTAGAATGTTGCATGTTGCTGGTTCGAATCTTACCTTTATAATTTGTTTTTTTAAATGTATTATATTGTATATGTTTTATTTTTAATATTTAATCCTAAAAATTAATGTATCAAACAATTTTACAAAATTTAAAAATATAATTTATATTTTTATACGTTGTGTTTCTTAAAATTAAAATTTAATTAACACACACATATATTTATTATTATTTGTAAATTGTCATTGTAAATTTACGTTATTAAACTAAAATTTATTTGTTATGTAATAAATATATTTAAAATTATATTTTATTCTTAAAATAATTTTTATTCTTGCCGTCACAAGTTTCGTTTTCCCCTTGGTGACGGCATCTGTTGTTGTATAACGATACGATACGAATGCTACCTGAGAACTTGTTTTCTTTGTGTGGTTGCGATGGTTTAATTTTAAGAAACGCAACGTATAAAAATATAAATTATATTTTTAAATTTTGTAAAATTGTTTGATACATTAATTTTTAGAATTAAATATTAAAAATAAAACATATACAATAAAAAAAAAAAAAAATTATAAAAGTAAGATTCGAACCAGCAATATGCAACATTCTAGTCCGACGCCTTACTCACTACACCACGCCACTGCTTGTCAAACTACACTTACCGTTCGGTACATTACCAACAGAAATCTTTAAACGCGTTTTTCTCGCGAATGCTTGAGAGGTGCATCGTATCCTTTTACCACGATTTAGTGGGAGGGCTGAACTATAACATATATAAAATTCAGCCAAATCGGAGGGGGCCAATTCTGGTGTTCCCCTTGTTAGTCAAAGAAAGGAAATTACATCAGAAGATGAGGCAATTTAATAATATAAGAGAGATGCCTTTTACGAGCAGTAAACAAATCAACAATAATCATTTGAAATAACACATGTTTATTATAGGTCAGACGCGTTTCAGCTTACAAAGCCCTCTTCAGTGACATTAAATATAAGATCGTTGGACAATAACAAAAATTTCGATTTTTAACATGTAATACTTATAGTTAGGGTACGCATATTCTCGTGGAGTTCGTCGTCGATAGTATTCTTCATGGACCAGTAAATTAAATCATCCTCCCTCGGATTGGATATGTCCGTGGAGTGACGATTGGAGTGGCGGAACGGTTCTAATTAGAATTGTATTCTTTCTTAGTATTCGTATGAGTTTCAGTTAAGGGGAGGTTCTGGTCAAAATCGAAAAAAAAATCGATTTTTTTTTTTTTGCATAATTGTAATCCTTATGATGTGGAGAATAAGTGGGCAAAAGCATTTTACCGGAAGAAAAGTATTTTACGAGATACAGCTTGTCGAACATGCAGTCCGCCGGCCTGAAAGTAGCTATAAACGGGCGCTTGGAGCGGCCCGGCCGGCCGGCTCTTTGTTACTGTTTTCACGATGTTTTCGACAAATGTACAGTAGGTAGCAAGTCTGTGCCTATCTGAACGAACGTCGGCATATTATTGTGTATTGTATGCTCATAACAGTGTAAGAAAAATGCCGAACACTCGAAAATCTGTGGCAAGTGTTCATCCAAATCGACCACGAAAGAGAAAATTTAATTATAATCCAGAAAAAATGGAAGCAGAGACAGAGTTTGTTAGCACTTCAGCCAAGAAAGTGAAAAATGCGAGTTACGATGACATAGAAATCGACGATGGCCATAGTAACGTTATTTTAAATTTTTTAACTGTTTTCAACTTTTTGTCTATGTGTCTGAAATGTAAAGAATGTGACGGAGAAGTAACATTTTCGCGTACATGCGTTCGCGGACTTGGTTTTAATTTACTGCTCAAGTGTAAGTGTAAGAATCAACGACGCATTTCGTCGAGCCCGATGGTGAATACTGCGTACGAAATCAATCGGCGATTGTTGTTTGTTATGCGAATTCTGGGACTTGGATTACAGTCAACAAACATTTTCTGTACGCTCATGGAATTATCTACCGGCTTTTCAAATACAACGTATTACGCATTTCTCAAAAATCTACTTGTGGCAGCAAAGAGCACGTTCAACGATATTCAACGTAGAGCAATTGACGAAGAAAAGCAAATGAACGCGAATGAAGGAAATGTAGAAACGCATTTGAGTGTATCTGGCGACGGTTCATGGAAAAAACGAGGTTTTTCCTCGTTATTCGGTATCGCAACGTTGATTGGAAAATATTCACATAAAGTGTTAGATTTTGTTGTGAAATCTTCTTTCTGTCAAAGTTGCAGCAATTGGGCTATTAAAAAAGGAACCACGGAATACGATATCTGGTATGATACTCACGAAGAACACTGCAGTATGAATCATACAGGAAGTGCTGGTAAGATGGAAGTCGACTGCATGAAGGAAATGTTTTGTCGATCAGAATCGCTTGGCGTAAAATATGCTACGTATATCGGCGACGGAGACACAAAAACATTCCGTGCCCTTCTTGACTGTAATCCATATGATGACCTTATTATTGAAAAAAAAGAATGCATAGGTCATGTGCAAAAGCGTATGGGTACACGATTGCGCGACGTGAAGAAAAAAAATAAAGGAATCGGAGGCAAAGGTTCAGGGAAGTTGACCGATAAATTAATAAAGGATCTAACTTTATATTATGGACTTGCCATTAGACGTCACCCTGATTCTGTCGAGGAAATGAAAAAGGCTGTGTGGGCGACTTTCCATCATAAATGTTCCAAGGATGATGAACCAAATCACGGTGACTGCCCGCCAGGAGAAAACAGTTGGTGTAAGTGGCGTATAGCAGAAGCTGCGGGAAAACTTGACGATTTCCATCACGAACCTGCCCTTCATGAGTCTGTTCAAAAAGCCGTTCGACCAGTTTATGAGGCTCTTTCCAGCGATGATTTGCTTCAAAGGTGCACTGGTGGAAACACCCAAAATGATAACGAGAGTTTCAACGCTACTGTATGGAAACTGGCACCGAAACACCTTCATTGCGGCGTAGAAACAATAAGAATATCGGCATATATAGCTGCGGGTATGTTTAATGAAGGCTACTCATCTGTTTTGAAAACCATGAGTGTATTAGGAATCGTCATAGGAACCAACAGCAGAACACTCGCCACGAAGAATGACAAACAGCGCATCACGGCAGCGGAGAAAAAACTGTCAGAGTTTGCAAAAAAGGCCAGAATTGAAAAAATCGGGTTGCAAGTACAACAGCAACATCTTTTTGAAGAAGAGGAAGGAATAATGTATGGTCCTGGAATAGCAGATTAGATGTAAGTTGACAAAAAAAAATTTAATACGATTTTTACTTCGTTTAACTTAAAAGCGTGTTTTCTCGAAACGTCATTTTTCGGCGCGCGGGGCGCTCTACAGCTTCAACGGATAAACCGATTTTAATAAATGACGGCTCAAAAGAAAGGAAATTTAATTTCGGGGGCCTTATGAAAGCGTTTTTTTTTTTTAATTTATTGCAAATAATTTTTTTCGAACGTTGAAGTGCAAAAAAATAGAGAAAAATCGAGGGTTTTACGAAAAAGGCTGCCATTTTGTTATAAGAGCGTTTTTTAAAAATCGAAAAATCATAAGGCCCCCCAAAATTTATCTATTTTAATAATCTTTTTCATTTGGTCATTTCAGAACAACTGGTGAGCCTGTAGAACGCCCCGCGCACGTCCACCAATGCCGCTTGCCGCTTCACCAATCAACAGCTGGAGCCGCCATTTTTTAATTATTTTGCTTACAAAAATTACAATATATTCTTCAATTATGTACGAATAAAAGCCATAAAATACATTTGCATAATATTTTTATTTTACATTAAAAAAAATTCCTCAAATTGCCCTATTTTTCGGGCCTCTGAACCAGAACCTCCCCTTAAGTTAAAAATTTTCAAAGTAAAAAATTGGCTTATATTATCTACAAGGTGCAATGTAAAAAAACCCTATATATGAAATATAACTAATGAAAAAATAGAAAAAATAGAATTCTCCTCGTAATCGTGAAAGTGGTTAAGTATGATTCCAACCGTCTAGTCAGTGAATTAAAACTCTATAATTATGTTTATTCGAATAAAAACTACTCGGATGAAATATTGGTTCTTACCATTAGCGGTGAAGAAATGGAGATAAATATCTAGTCCAGGATGTAGTTTATTGTTACTGGAAGCGTCTATACTGTACGAACTTAAGAGTGCTAATGACGGTTGGAAATTGATCTAGGCGCCACTCCAATATCACCATGACTAGACAGGGGTAAGGGTGGGATTTTTTGGAAGGGGAGGGGGAGTATGGTAGCTGATCCCTTAAAACCGATTAAATAAGTAGATAATAAAGTCAATCCGTAAAAATAATAAATAAATACTTGGAATAAATAAAATTGAATAAACATAAATAGAAATTAATAAAAATAAATAATAAAATTGTAAAAATAAAGCTTAAATAGATGAATCAGTCAGTCAGTAAAAATTAATGAAAACCACCCAACAAAATAAAATTTGAAAAAGAAAAACCAAACCTAAAATAGACAATTGAGTCAGTCAGTAAACCACAAATATTCAAAATAAATAAAATAAATAAAAAATTAAATAAATAATTAGATAAGTCAATTTTTCTAAAAAAATTTTTTTTTAAACAAGAGTACAATAATGATTGGGAAAGTACACAGGGTGAGGAACAACTGAGAAAAAGGGAGGGGCCAGAGGAGGGGGGGGGTTTAATTTTGTTTTATTTTGGCGAGTTCTGATATTATTTCAATGTATGCTTCATTTAAAAGTTCAGAGTCTTTCTGTGAATTGATACCGTTTCTCTGCTCCTTAATGTGTATCATTTCTGACGTAAGTCTTTTTTGAAACTTGCTCTCTGTGTCTAAAATTCTCACATTTCCCTATTCGAAAACATGATCTAATTTTTTAGCGTGTTCTGTGACCACTGAGTGTTTCTGAGGGTTAGTCCTTGCATTTGATATGTGTTCTTTCAACCGTGTACCTAGCTGTCTTTTGGTTTGACCCACATAAGAGGCATCACAATCTCTACAATTGATTTTATATACTACATTTTTATGTTCCTCCTTTTTGTCCCTATCTTTCCAACCTTTAATAAATCTATTCAGACTATTTAAGCCACGTAGTCCTAGTTTTATGTTAGATTTCATCTGTGATGATATTTTCGTGGTGAGGCCTTTTATATAAGGAAGAACCACATATTGGTATCCCTCCTCTGTCACCTCAACATTGTTTTTATCTTTTTCTTTTATTGGGAAACGAGAGCTAATCTTTAATATTCTCTGGTTTAAATGATGGAATATAAATTTTAGGGGATAACCATTATTCAACAGTAGCTCTATGCAGAGACGGATGTTCTTCTCATGAAATTTCGGGTGTGAGTGTAGTAACGCTCTGTCAGTTAAATTATAAACCATCCCTATTTTTTGTGAAATTGGATTTTCTGATATGAAGGATAAAAGCCTCCCCGAGAAGGTTTCCTTGTGGAACCAATCGATTTGTATTATACCTTCTTGATTGATGATATTTAAGTCTAAAAAACTGATTGTGTTGGACTTAGCTGTTTCGATAGTGAAGTCTATTCGTTCATGATAATTATTGAATTTCTCGAGTATATCATTTAGTTTGTCTTTATGTGCCGACATGATAATGTCATCTACATATCTGTAATAAAATCCGTATTCATATCCTAACGAGTCTAGCACCGACTTTTCTAGATCCTGCATCACTATGTCTGCTATTATGGGTGACAAGGGGGAACCCATTGGAGTGGCATTGTTTATAATATTTACCGTTGAAAGTAAAATAAGTAGAATTGATGATGAATTTTACCATATTTAGAAAATCTTTCTTCGGGATGTGTGAGTGTGGTTCTATGAACCTCCATCTTTTTTCCAAACTTTTTAAAGCTAGATCTAAACATTAGTGAACAGAGAAACGACATCAAGTGAAAAAACAATATCAGAACTCGTCAATTCTCGTCCTGATAGATTGTTATATAGCTCCTCACTGTTATCCACGTGACTAAAAGGTTTTGGTGTGTGTTCAGCAATAATTTTTTGTAGGTGTGAACCTATTTTATGTAACGCCGTGTTTAACGAAGACATAATAACCCTAAAGCATAAATGTACTTTGTGGATTTTCGGTAATCCATATGCTTTCGGTAGGAGGGAATCGCTTGATCTCAATCGGAAGAATTCAGTTTTTGTTATGTAACCTTCTTCAAGCCAGCATTTTAGGTTGTTATTTAATGTTTTTTCAATGTTCTTTATGGGATTTTTTGTTATCTTTGTATAGGTATTCTCGTCTCCGAGTGTTTTTTCCAATTCCGTTATATAGAACTCCTTCTCTAACGCTACTGTAACATTTCTCTTATCAGCACGCGTAAAAATGATATTGGGATGTTTTTTAGAAAAATCGTGTGTAGATTTTAAAAGGCTAACAGTATGCTTGTCTAACGTAGATGTCGATATTTTGTCTCGAATAAAGTTTTTTAATAGCGGGATTGCCATATTTCTTATGGCGGTGTGTTTGTGCCATTTTTATGTTATTAATGTTCTCAATATCTTTAATGGAGTTATAAACTGTTTTCTTTTTTGATATACACGAAGGTAAACGAAATTTGCTGCCCATTTGTAAGAGACTTGAGACATCAGAAGGGATGGTGGAATTGGTTAAATTAAAAAACCATTTATCGTTAATTTTATTAAGTAAGTTATGTGTTTTAATTTCAAAGTCTTGTGGGTTAATTGTTATGGAAAAGGTATTATTATCCACGTGCTGAGTATGAATCTCATTAATATTCTGAATAATTCCCCTGTTATCAGTTTTGCAAGAGTAGACAATAGGTTTAATTTTCCTTAAAATGTTGTTATTCTTCCGTCAGAGGAGCCAAGCGAATTTCCTCTCATGACAAGTATTAATCGCGTTCATACAGTTTAAAAACGGTCTAAAGAAGTGTCTTCGGATGACATTAAGTATCTGGGGAGGCAATAACATGGACAATGAGAGAGAATTTTTAATTAAGTTCTTTTGTAACGCTGGGATCAGACCGAATTGTTCCGATAGTTCTACATTTAACAGAGCTTGCATAAACTTATGTTGTACATTCTTTAGCTTTCGACGGCTTCTGTGTTGTTTTACATGTATTGGGTATTTGTTTCTTTGATAGATATGGGCAATTGTCTATTTTAGGTTTGGTTTTTCTTTTTCAAATTTTATTTTGTTGGGTGGTTTTCATTAATTTTTACTGACTGACTGATTCATCTATTTAAGCTTTATTTTTACAATTTTATTATTTATTTTTATTAATTTCTATTTATGTTTATTCAATTTTATTTATTCCAAGTATTTATTTATTATTTTTACGGATTGACTTCATTATCTATTTATTTAATCGGTTTTAAGGGATCAGCTACCATACTCCCCCTCCCCTTCCAAAAAATCCCACCCCCACCCCTGTCTAGTCATGGTGATATTGGAGTGGCGCCTAGATCAATTTCCAACCGTCATTAGCACTCTTAAGTTCGTACAGTATAGACGCTTCCAGTAACAATAAACTACATCCTGGACTAGATATGTATCTCCATTTCTTCACCGCTAATGGTAAGAACCAATATTTCATCCGAGTAGTTTTTATTCGAATAAACATAATTATAGAGTTTTAATTCACTGACTAGACGGTTGGAATCATACTTAACCACTTTCACGATTACGAGGAGAATTCTATTTTTTCTATTTTTTCATTAGTTGTTCGACGCGGAATGGAGCTTTGAGGTCTCGGATAGCAAGTACACGCACACAGAAATGACGACAGAAGATAACATTCGGAAAAGCGTATAAAAGCAATTACGAGAGGGGACGATCGCTAATGTCTGCTTCGAGTTACTCAGGTACGACCCGCATTTCTTTCGCTGTAAAACGTACATTGTGATTCGGTATCGCTATATCGGATAATCGTGACTTTATCCGATTCGAGTGGTTTCTGCGATAAAGTCGTCACTACTCGCTTTAATGCTACCCTTCTTGAGTCGCGTGTTCTCCACACTAAGTGGAACTCGTAGAAACACGCGCCTTGAACGCGTTCGAACTCGCACCATGGTCGTCGCGACCTTAACCGTCCGTGCTTCCACCAGTGCAATCTGAAAGGCACATTTCTGTACATATTTATAAACTTGATCTTATACTTTTGACTGTGTGTGAAATATACTCGTTAGTATTTCAGCAAAACTTGGTGTGTGAACTTACTGTGTGTGCGTGTTCGTTACTTGCTATCCGAGACTCCTCAAAGTTCCATTCCGCGTCAGAGCAACCAACGAAAAAAAATAGAAAAATAGAATTCTCCTCGTAATGTGAAAGAGCAGAGTGATTCAAACTGTCTAGTCAGTGAATTCAAAACTCCCAGTAATTATAAGACGAATAAACCACTGATGAAACATTGGTTTTACCATTAGCGGTGAAGAAAATGGAGATAAATATCTGTCCAGGATGTTTATTGTTACTAAAGGTCTATACCAAAATGAACTTAAGAGAGTGTTAATGACGGTTGAAATTGATCTAGGCGCCACCATCACCATGACTTTATAGGGTGGGGTGATTTTGGAAGGAGTATGGTAATTAGATCCCTTTAAAACCGATAAATAAATAGGTAAATGAATAAGTCAATCCGTAAAAATAATAAATAAATATTTAATAAATTGAAATTGAATAAACCATAACAGAAATTAATAAAATAAATAATAAAAAAAAATTGTAAAAATAAAGCTTTAAATAGATGAATCCAATAATAGTAAAAAAAACAATGAAAACCACCCAACAAAAAAATAAAATTTGAAAAAAAAACAAACCTAAAATAGACAATTGAGTCATCAGTAAACCACAAATATCCAAAATAAATAAAAAATAAATAAAAAAATTCAAATAAATAATTAGATAAGTCAATTTTTCTAAAAAATTTTTTTTTAAACAAGGCCAATAATGATTGGAAAGCATGTAGAGGAACAACTGAGAAAAGGGAGGGGCCAGAGGAGGGGGGGGGGGGTTAATTTTGTTTATTTTGATGAGTTCTTACTTATTTCTAAATTCGTATGCTTCCATTTAAAGTTCAGAGTCTCTTCTGTGAATTGATACCGTTTCTCTGTCTCATCGTGTATCATTTCTGACGTAGTCTTTTGAAACTTGTTTCAGGTCTAAAATTTCTCACATTTCCCCATTCGAAAACATGATCTAATTTTAGCGTGTTCTGTATTCACTCGAGTGTTTCTGAGGGTCGTTCTTGCATTTTATTATGTTCTTTTCAACCGTACCTAGCTGGCCTTTTGGTTTGACCTACATAAGAGGTAATTTCACAATCTCTAAATTGATTTTATATAATACATTTTATGTTCCTCCTTTTTGTCCCTAGCCTTTTCCAACCTTTAATAAATCTATTCAGACTATTTAAGCCACGTAGTCCCAGTTTTATGTTAGATTCTTATCTGTGATGATATTTTCGGTAGAGGCCTTTTATATAAGGAAGAACCATATTGCATCCTCCTCTGTCACCAACATTGTTTTTATCTTTTCTTTTATTAAACGAGAGCTAATCTTTAAGACTTCTTGGTTTAAAATGATGGAATATAAATTTTAGGGGCTAACCATTATTCAACAGTAGCTCTATGCAGAGGACGGATGTTCTTCTCATGAAATTTCGGTGTGAGTGTAGTAACGTTCTGTCAGTTAAATTATAAACCATCCCTATTTTTTGTGAAATTGATTTTCTGATATGAAGATAAAAGCTTCCTGAGAAGGTTTCTGTGGAACCAAACTGATTTGTATTGTCTTCTTATTTCGATGATATTTAAATCTAAAAAACTGATTGTGTTGACTTAGCTGTTTCGATAGTGGAAGTCTGTTTCGTTCATGATAATTATTGAATTTCTTTATATATCATTTAGTTTATTCCTTATAAAAGGACATGATAAATGTCATCTAAGACATCTGTAATAAACTGTATTCATATCCTAACGAGTCTAGCACCGACTTTTCTAGATCCTGCATTGCGTTCGTTGCTATAAGTGACAAGGGGAACCTAGCTGGAGTACCGTGCATTGTTTATAACATTTACCTGTTGAAAGTGTAAAATAAGTAGAATTGAGGATGAATTTTACCATATTTAGAAAATCTTTCTTCGATGTG
Organism: Crematogaster levior; assembly: GCA_901521435.1. Lineage (NCBI taxonomy): Eukaryota > Metazoa > Arthropoda > Insecta > Hymenoptera > Formicidae > Crematogaster > Crematogaster levior. Next base: position 1,105,110 of record CABEGB010001081.1, read on the forward strand.
TATGGTTCTATGAACCTCCATCTTTTTTCCAAACTTTAAAGCTAGATCTAAAGGACATTAGTGAACAGAGAAAACGACATCATGAAAAAACAATATCATTTATTAAACACATCAGAACTCGTCAATTTCGTCCTGATAGATTATATAGTCTTCACTGCTATCCACGGACTAAAAAGGTTTTGCGTGTGTCTGCTAACAATTTTTTGCAGGTGTGAACTATTTGTGTAACAAACGCGGCTTAACGAAGACACAACTTTGCAGCTAAATGTACTGTGGATTTTCGGATTAATCCATATGCTTTCGGTAGAGGGAATCGCCTTGATCCTGAAAGAATTCAGTTTTGGTTATGTAACCTTCTTCAAGCCAGCATTTTAGGTTGTTATTTAACGTTTTCAATGTTCTTGCGGATTTTTTATATCTTTTGTATAGGCCTCTGTCTCCGGAGTGTTTTTTTTTCCAATCCGTTATATAGAACTTCCTTCTCTAACGCTACTGTAACATTTTATCAGCACGCGTAAAATGATATTGATGTTTTTTTAGAAAAAATCGTGTGGATTTTAAAAGGCTAACAGTATGCTTTGTCTAACGTAGATGTCGATATTTTGTCTCGAATAAAGTTTTTTAATAGTTGGATTGCCATATTTCTGCGTAGGCGGTTTGTGTTTGTGCCATTTTATGTTATGAATGTTCTCACATTCTTAATGTAGTTATAAACTGTTTTCTTTTGATATACACGAAGGTAAAAACGAAATTTGCTGCCCATTTGTAAAGAGACTTGACATCAAAGGGATGGTGGAATTGGTTAAATTAAAACCATTTTATCGTTAATTTTATGGGTTATGTGTTTTAATTTCAAAGTCTTGTGGGTTAACTGTTATGGAAAAGGTATTATTATCCACGTGCTGAGTATGAATCTCATTAATATTCTGAATAATTCCCCTGTTATCAGTTTTGCAAGAGTAGACAATAGGTTAATTCTTTCCTTAAAATGTTGTTATTCTTCCGTCTGGATATACGTTTAATTTCCTCTCACATGACAAGTGTTAATCAAGTGTCTATACAGTTTAAAAACGGTTCTAAAGAAGTGTCTTCGGATGACATTAAGTATTCAGAGGCAAATACATGGACAGAGAGAGAATTTTAATTAAGTTTCTTTGTAACGCTTGGATCAGACCGAATTGTTCCGATAGTTCTAATATTTAACAGAGCTCGCATAAACTTATGTTGTACATTCTTTAGCTTTCGACGACTTCTGTGCTGTTTTGCTATGTATTGGGTATTTTGTTTCTTTTGATAGATAAGGGCAATTTGTCTATTTTTAGGTTTGGTTTTTCTTTTCAAATTTTATTTTGTTAAAAGGTTTTCTTACTAATTTTTTTACTGACTGACTGATCTTGGTTTAAGCTTTATTTCTTACAATTTTATTATTTATTTTTATTAATTTCATTTATGCTTATTCAATTTTGTTTATTCCAAGTATTTATTTATTTTTACGGATTGACTATTATCTATTTATTTAATCGACTTCAGGGATTTAAGTGACTAGCTACCATACTCCCACCCCTTCCAAAAAAATCCACTTACGGAAAAAAACACTCTAAAAAAGACATCAAAGTAACACTTAATAATTGAGTATTATTTTGACATCATCTTGAGAGTGACACTCAAATTTGAGAGGGATACTCAACTTATGCTTCAATTTTAGTGTTAGGCCTATCTGCACAAACTTAAACAGCTTAATACAAAAAAAATTGATTATTCATTTCTCTTATGCATTTCTTGTGGACCGACTAATTTTTTATACATACGTTTATGTTATTATAAAAGTTTGTCTGATAGGCTCTCATTTCAACTTGAATCAATTCAGACAGTTTAAAAGACATAATTTTAACATATTATTTTCCTTAGTGTTTACCTATATTTTAGCTAAGGTTTAACGAATATAGCTAACTATAGTTAGATAAAAAAAAAATATTTAAAATATTTTTAACTTAAGAACAAATTTTATTAGACTGCAAACCGCATTTTTAACTTATTGCATTTATTATAATTAGTACCCTAACGCAATCACTTTTTAATACTCAAGTACTGGTGAGCGTTCTCACTTGATTTCAACATTAATATTCAATCATGAGAGTTAACACCAACCGATTTTTGAGAATCACATTTGAGAAACATATTCAAACTTGTTGAGTTTAAAAACCAATCATTGGGTGTACATATTCAACCTTAAAGTATACACCAATTTTTTATATGAATACTCAATATTTGAGTGTCCACATCAATGTCTTTGAGTACCCTCAAGCTTTCAGTGTAAATGCTCAAAATTGAGTATAACAATTCAAAAAATGTGAGAGTAAACTCCCCAAAAATTATGTTAACATCTAAATTTGAGTGTAAACACTCATCATTTCAGTGTTTTTTCTGTAACACCGCCTTCTGTCTAGTTACAGGTGGTGATATTGAGTGGCGCTCTAGATTCCACAATTTCAACCGTCATTAGAATTTTAAGTTTGTACAGTGTATAGACGCTTCCAGTAACAATAAACTACATTCTGACTAGATATGTATCTCCCCATTTCTTCACCCAAGCAATGGTAAAAACCAATATTTCATCCAGAGTAGTTTTATTCAAATAAACATAATTATAGAGTTTAACAAATTCATCAAGAGACGGTTGGTACCACATACTTAACCACTTTCACGATTACGAGAGAATTCTATTTTTTCATTTTTTCATATTAGTTGTATTTCATATATAGGGTTTTTTTACATTGTGTCTTGTAGATAATATGTTTAATTCTACTTTTGAAAAATTTTTTAACTTAACTCATAGTCATGAAAAGAATACAATTCTAATTAGAACTACACCTTGCCACTTAATCGTCACCCACGGATATTATCCAGAACTGGATGGAGGATGATGACCATTAGGCCCATACAATACTGACACTGATGAACTCCCATCGAGAATTATGTACTTAACTAAGACAGTTAAAATCGAATTTTTCGATATCCGAACGATCTTGATGAATGTCATCAGAAGAGGGTTTAGAGCCGAACCGCGTCTGACTCATAATAACATATATCTCAGTCGATTATTATTGATCGAGCCATTGCCGCCACCAGCGCCCTTTGTTTCTCTTCTCTTCTCTTCTCAAAAAAAGGCATCTCTCTTATATTATTAAATTGTTCTACCTTCGATGTACTTTCTTTGACTAAGTACTTTCTTTTAAAAAATCTATTACACCCAGCGCACTTAGGGTTCTGTCAACAACGTATTTTTCACCGTATACAAAATAAAAAATCCATAATAACGTCAATTTACACAAGCATACACAGTTTGAAATGCCAAAGTTCGCAAAATCGTTTGTGGAAAGGCACTAAACTTTTCTTGACTGTTCAATATTGATGTGGAGAATATTTATCGATTCCTTTTAAATGAAAGAATTTAATAAATGTTGAAAAACTTCTTTGTTTAGTCTGCTTGATCTTTAATTGTATTTAATCCACTTTTAGTTTGTATTTATTCGTTTTACGAGATATTCTATTTATCTGTATATGTTTGTGTACAACTTGCTTACAAGCAGAATTTATTTGAACTCGAGAAGTGTTTTTCTATTGATAGATCTTCAGCATGTTATGTATGTATAAGTTTTTAGTCAAAATATGAAAAATTTACATCTTGACAATAGGTACTTATTTTCGTGATAGACTTCAACGAACAATCGATGTTTATGATATTTATTTGAAAAAATGCCAGCTTTTTTCAATACAAAAAATTATGGTATGGTACAAAATTGACAGTGAAAAAAGTCAACTTTATTGAAATGCATTTTCTATAGCTAAACTATTTCGTAGAAACTTGTTGATTGCTAAAGTATTTTGAGATGGCTGTGAATAATAAGAAAGGAGGTGTAGACAGTCCAAGTAATCCATATATGGTTTAACTTCGATAATTTTTTTTTGTTCATGGTAAGCAATCTTCCAATTGTCAGGTAATTAAATATGTTTTACAAGATAAATCTATGATTTTTCTAGTAAAAAAAATGGTAGTAGTAGTTCATAAACAAATTATTTAAAATAATTTGAAAAGATTAAAAATTTTTTAGTTTGGTTTCTTTAAAAAAAAAAATTTCAAAATTTTTTTGTCAAATACCACACTATCCAATCCCATACATATATTTTTTTAATGTAACTGGTTATCCATTAATGAGAAATTAAATTTTTAATTTAATCTACCCCATAATCCTTGATACAAAAAATGTTGAATATAATATCAGTAGTTTTCACCTACATCACTCACAATAACTTAAGGTAATAATATAAATAAATTAGTAGTGTAAGTATTAACATACAGTCCTGCTAAGTGCCCTTTTAATAATTTTATCTACTAAATATAAAATCATTGAGACCAGTAACTTATATTTGTTTAATGTTATGTATCATTTTGAGATTTACATGTTAATAATGTGCTTGCATATTAATAATGTTATTTTCAAAAACAAGAATATGTTTTTGGTTAGGGTAGACGAATCGGATCACAGTGAATCGAACAGTAAGAGTTGAGATCGTATTTGTTATGATGACAATATATCTAACTATCTGACCTGGTCAACCCTAGATTTGTGAATTTATATTTCCAAAACTGCAATATTAAAAATACAAAATAATATTGTTCTATTTGTAAATTTACAGTCTCTCAAATTTTACATTTATGTTAGAATCTAATAAATAAAGTATAGTAAGTATTAGTACATAAACGTTTCTGTACAAGTCTTTATCTACTCTGTAATATTTTAATTTAGAATACAAATAAAAAGAAAATATTATTATTAAGGTTTTGTAATCTCATCTCAGTTTTAAATTTCATACATGTAATTTAATTACTGTACAAGAAAATAAATTCATTTTTAAGCAAGCAGGAATTTTAATAACAGTAAATAACTCCATACATATAGTATAAATAGTAGGTCTCCAAATTACCTATTCTAATAGCTGTAATTTTATGGTACTTTTTATGAGTGTTAGTAGAGACGACTCAGGATATACGCACTCCTGCTGTCGTCGATGCACGAGTCTGACTCCAGGTGGTTGGCCAAAGGCTCTCTAAAGTTGCTGTCAGACACACAACCTGATTTGTGAACCAATCTAACCACAAGGAAGTGTCACAAATCAATCGGAACCGATTTGATTCTCCCAACATAAGTGTTATATATACAAATCAAGAGATACTGTATTTTTTTATATGGGCTACTTTTGACTTCTTATAAATACCCCTTTGAAAAAACGTTTTATTTTCTTCATGAATATCTAAAATGATAGAGAGGAAAAAAAATTCAAACGTGGTATTAAATGTTTGAGAGGCCATAAATAATGCAAAAAATTTTTTTTCCTTTTTTTCAAAAAAGATTTACCTCTTCTTTTTAACTTTTTTTTCGTAACTTTTAGTTCTTGTTTTACTGCTAAAGGTTATTTTAACGAATTTATCCATGTATATTGTTATATTATGTAACATCATTTCAGAAATCATTATTGAACCCTCCGTATACGTTATCTGTGCTCTGTATCGTATCTACTAAAAGTGTATACACTGCTGTCGAAATAAAATATTGAAAAAAAAGTTAAATTTGTTAAAAAAAAAAAAAAAATAAGCTTTTATTTTATGATAAAAATTTTTTTGAAATTTTTGAAAGAAAGATGGAATATTTTAAAAATTAAAAAAAATTTTTTTGAAAAATAACTGTTTTTTAAAGCTACCTCTAAAATCATTCCAACTTTTTATTACATGATATTTTTTTCAGTATTACAGATTATAAAAAACATTTTAATGAATTAGATTTTATTATACCTTTAAAGTTATTAAAACCTTTGTATTCATCTCTGTACTATTTTTTAGATTCTAGATTATTTTTCTTACAACTATTTTCGTTCCAACACAACATCTTGTTTATTTTATTATTTTAAATATTAGTTTTGGTAAATAAGACAATACACAATTAATAAAAAATAATTAATAAATGTTTACATATATTATAATAAATTTATATTTTTACTACATAATAAATTTATACTTTTTTTATTTACTCATTATACATCACAATAATGATAATCGACAAAAAAATGTTTTAAAACATAATGACCGTTTGCACCAAGAACATCTTACTACAGTAAATAATCAAAAAATATAAATTTATTATGTAGTAAAAAATATAAATTTATTATAATATATGTAATCATTTATTAATTATATTGTTATTAATTACGTATAGATATTATTTGCGCAAAACTAATATATAAACTAATAAATAAACAAGATGTTAGAGCGTTGGAACGAAAATAGTTGTAAGAGAAAATAATCTTAAGATCTTGGTAATTATGCAGAATAGGGGAGCACCCCCCCATGACCTTGACCTTGACATATGTTGTCAAAGTCATCCTCCTGAGTGACCTTCAGGAGGTTTTAGCCCTCGGTCACCACTCGTTAAAAAGTTATAAACAAAAAAAGTTTGAAAAATGTCGCCCTTATTTTGAATACACCTTTACACATTCACCGGCAATAACCAATGAGCAAAAGGAGTTTCATGACACTGTGTATGTATATGGTATTCCTACTGTTGTTGATATTTCTTATTACGTTTCCACGCGTAAAACATAGATTCGCGTCAAAAAATTGCAAACCCATGTGGAACCTCTCTTCGCATCGAAAAGTATGCGCTTGGAGGCAGTGTGTTCCGCCCTCCCTACGGGGGGGCTCCACTACCAAAAAACTACACACATAAGTGTGGGTGGAACTTGCTTCGTATAGAAAGTTTCCATGCGTAAAATTGTGTGTGTACTGAAAATCGTGGATCTATGTTTTACGCATGGAAACTTTCCACGCAAAGCAAGTTCCACCCACACTTATGTGTGTAGTTTTTCGGTAGTGGAGCCCCCCCGTAGAGGGGGCGGAACACACTGCCTCCAAGCGCATACTTTTCGATGCGAACAGAGGTTCCACATGGGTTTGCAATTTTTGCAATTTTTCATTATGTTTAAAACATTTTTTTGTCGATTATCATTATTGTGATGTATATAATGAGTAAATAATAAAAAGTATAAATTTATTATGTAGTAAAAAATATAAATTTATTATAATATATGTAAACATTTATTAATTATTTTGTTATTAATTACGTGTAGATATTATTGCGCAAAACTAATATTTAAAAATAATAAATAAACAAGATGTTAGAGTGTTGGAACGAAAATAGTTGTAAGAGAAAATAATCTTAAGATCTTATAAGGAAATAGGGTACAGAGATGAATACAAAGGTTTTAATAACTTTAAGAAGGTATAATAAAAACTATCCTAATTCATAATGTTTTTTATAATCTGTAATACTAGAAAAATATCATGTAATAAAAGTTGAATGATTTCAGGAGTACTTTATAAAACAGTGCAAAAGAAATTTTTTTAATTTTTAAAATATTTCCATCACTCTTTCTTCAAAATTTCAAAAATTTTTTATCGCCACAAATAGAAGCTTATTTTTGTACAAATTTAACATTTTTAAATATTTTATTTCGACGATAATTATTACACTTACGCACATAGTAGATACGATACGAGCACGAATAACGTATATACGGAGGGGTTTGTAATGATTTCTTGAAAATGATATTACGCAACATAACTTTAAATATACATGGATAAATTCATTAAAAAATAAACTGTTAACTTGATAAAAACAAAAATTAAAAAATTTTGAAGAAAAAGTTAAAGAGGTAAGATTTTTTGAAAAAAAAGAAAAAGGAAAAAAATTTTTTGCATTATTTTATAGTAGCCATTTACTCATTTTCATTTTATACTCATCAAGCCATTCGAACCCCGTTTGAATTTTTTTTCTATTTCTAATAGTTTTAAAGATATTCGCCTTGAAAGATAAAAACCGTTTTTTTTCAAAGGGGTGTTTTACCCCTTAAAAGTCAAAAGTAGCCCATATAAAAAAATACGTGTCTCTTAGATTTGTATATATAACAACATATTTAAAGGAGAATCAAATCGGTTCCGGACAGTTGACACACACAACTCCCTTGTCAATTCCGACTCAGTGTTGCACCCCAGGCGTGTCGTGAAGTGCGATTGGAACAATGTCAAACATTCATACACTCGATGTATTCAGTTAGACAAAATAAAAAATATTGTGATACAAACCACAGTGCGGATAAGAAAAGTTATTTGCGTTGACACGAACAATTACCGAACACAGAAAGAACTTATGTTACAACATGAATTTGACTGGGATAATGTTGAAATTTTAGATAAGGAGTGATTTTTATCCAAACGGAAATGGCTTATATTAATTACGGTAATGGCCTATATTAAATTACAAAAGACTAGTACAATCTACAGACAGGCACTTAATTTTTACATTATAGCTCCATTTATAAAAAATTGTAAACCTTACTCATAACATTTAATTTTATATCATATTTATTCCTGTTTATTTTTAATTTTATTTTTATTATTTATTTATTTATTTATTTATTCATTTATTTATTAATTTATTATTTATTTATTTATTTTTATTTTATTATTTTATTTTTACTTTTACTCTTATATTTTTATCCTTTGACATAATTTGTTGAATTTTCTGTTGTATTAAGAAATCTACAGAATGTATATGAACAAAGATTTATTTAAAATTTAAGATATATTTATACTCTTAACACCTTTCTGTTTTTGCGAATATGATTTATGGTTTTTTTAATATTTTATAAACTTATTACACTTTTATTGGTTGTTCTCTCTAATGTCTTTTCGTTTCACTTGAACTTGTCAAGGATAGACATAATTATAATTGTATTTAATTTATAATGTATCTTATATTACCGGATGTGTTAAAATTAAAATTTGATTTGTTCACTTGTTCTTTTTGGTGAGTTAAACTATTCTTCTATTACTTAGAATTATTTCCCATTTTTTTATGAAACGATAATTTTTACAGTTTATGGTCTACCAATTCACGGACATTTGTGTGGCTTGTTGATTAGTTATTACATAAGTCACTTTGAATTCCCAAAAAACATGTGACTTGAAATTTTCTTCCGTTTGTTAATTTTTTAAAGATGGCTTGAAGAGGAGCCAAAACATTCAAATCTAAACTGATGGAATCTCAATAGTATTCTTCTAATTTTATTAAAATACGCACCTACATCCGTGTTGATTTTTAATTTCTTATACCCAGTTGCTCTATATTTTTATATAAATAAATAAAAATCCTAATCTAGACATTCGAGACGAAGGTTCCAAGACTTTCCCTGAAATGGATTCCAAAGTCTTCGGAAAAGTTTCTAAACGCTTTCTGAAATATTAAATAATTCCAAAATCCTTGGAGGAAGAGATTACCAAATTATTATTTGATTCCAAAATCCTTAGAAGAAAAATTTGTCTTTCTTGAAATTTTAAATAATTCCAAAATGAGAGGAAACGTTACGAAACTTCTCCAGAAAATTTAAATAAGCATAGAATTAAAAAGAAGATTTTCAAACTTTTCGTCTCGTTTATTGAAGAGGAAAATAACCAAGCTTCACTATGCAATACGACACATTCCTACTTAAGAGAGTCAAAAAGAAAAACTCCTCAATTTTTTGGGAAGAAATGAAAATTTTAAACGAATATCTACAAAAAATAGTTAATCAATAATAAATTATAATTAATCAATTAATTAAATATTAAATAATCGTATTAATAATTAATAATTATATAATCAAGATAATACCATTATTGTTGTACTATATTATTGTTGAAGGAATAATAACAAGAATACAATTCTACATATAACTCTGATATCAAAAATTTTTATCATATTAAATTATAATATTAAATAATTTATAATATTTATTATATTAAAAAGAAAAATACAAAATTTCAAATATTTTGGCGTCTACATAAGCTTAATCTCAAGATATGATCAAGAAAAATTTATGCCTAAACGTAAATTGAAACGTAAAGAAGAAGAAGAACAAACAGCATCAATTGATATTATAAACGATATTCCGCAAGATTGTTTTATGTTATCAGAGGAACCTAAAAGGGACAGACTTACAGAATTATTACGTTTAGAACATACCTACTCAAGAAAAGAAAAGTGTGATAAAACTTATAACTAATAGTTAGGACAGATTTTATGTTCCCGGAGAAAAACTAACAGCAGCTCATGTATTATACTAACACTATATTAACAACAGATGATTGATCCATACTCGACAATACAGATTCCCGCAAATTTATAAAAAAGAAATAAATAAGCAGGTAGAAGAAATATCACAAAATCTTCTCAGTCATCTTATAATACACCTATTTGGACCAAAAAGGGAAGATTCGAGAGGAAATAAACGTTGGAGAATGATTTTATTTATATATTCATAGGTTTTCAGATTCTAAATGATAAAACTATTGGCAATCCTTTACCAACATTGTCGATAATTTAAATCAATTAAATGGAGCGCAATACTTCTTAATATGTCTAGCTCTGGATTCTATCAAATATAAACGGATCCCGCAGATAATTATAAAACTGGATTTATAACTTCTTTCGGTCATTAATTCAACAAAAATGTCTTTTGGATTAAAGAATATTCTCGCTACCTTTCAACGATTAATGGATTTAGTAATAACGGGGGTTAGAAGGTGAAAAACTATTTGTTTATATGTATGATATAGTCATTTACTTCCTTTGTTGGAAGAATACGAAAGAAAATATAACTTATTGATAAAATGACTAGATAAAGCTAATCTAAAATTACATTAGTCCGATAAATGTGAATTTTAAAAATAGAAGAGCGATAATATATTGTGTTAAACATTTACAATTATATCTGTACAAATGGAAATTCACTTTAAATTACAGATCAAATCTTTACTTTGGTTTAAAAACACAAAACGCAAATATAACAATACTCCACTGGAGATTAAAATTTGCAGAATACAACGTAGTATCTAAAGAGAGTAAAACTAATGTAAATGTCGATGCCTGTCGAGAAATCCGGTAAATTTTGAGGAAATAAACTGTAATATAATTAACCATAAAAGGTTTTTGAACCCCAGCAATTTGCAAAACGCAAAAATAATTTAGTAAAGTATAAAAATATTGCATTCTTATCCACTAGTGAAAGACAATGAGAAGGCCGAAGGGAAGGCCAAAGTTTTGACCCAAATTACAGTGTGGCGGTCGGATCACACGCACCTGCACGCACGCAACCCGAACATCACAGCGAGAATATTAATTTATTTTCCGCAACGCGCTCGCGAGAGGCCGTGATAGTAGTACCACGGAACGCCGCTAGGCGGCGACTAAACTCGTAAATGAAATCCGCTACCGATAGGTATAAGTAGAGAGGCCAGTGAATCGATTGATACTCACTTATTGTGGGTCTGCGTGAGCTGTGGTTGTTGTGTTAGTCGTCGATGTTTCGTGACGAGATATTTTATTTTATTTTCATGATGTAGATCTTTGAATTTGATTGATGATTTGAAGCAGGTAAATTGAAGTTTTGAATAATGATAGGAGAAATCGAATGTTTCGGTTTTTGGTTCGTTAGACGAACAGTTGCTGTGTTGTAATTACTGCAAAGTACTATACATACTCAAGTTATTTGTATGAAAAAAATCCAAAACATAATAGATATGAAGATATATTAATTTATTAATATATATAATAATTACAAATAAAAAAGTAATAAATAACGTGTTCTAAAGTTAACCCTAGTACTTCTAGTAGGAAGAGTTTTTTTTTGTTTCGAAATTTAAATCGATTGGAGTCACTGCGTGTCAACTTAAATCTTTTATCATTTCGATTGAACACCGCGATAACAGAGATCCTACAACACTTGTTTTAAACAAAATAAAAATTTGATTTGAATAAATGAAACACACAAAAGTAATAATCTTATAAAATATATTCCAAGTTCCAACAAAATAAACATGAATTAAACTTTTAACACTAGTTATATGCTTATTGAAGAAACATAAATATTTAAAAACATATTTACATCATTTTTGATGATCGAATTTCGACCTGTTTGTATGAAATAAAAGAATTTTTATATCAAGATATACCTATTAATATAACTCAAAATATGCGAAAAAAAATAAAAATAATAATCTAAATTGAAACAAAGTGAAGAATAATCTCATAAAATATAAAATATATCATAAAAAGTCTTGAAACTTTGAATAATACATACCTACTTATTGGGAAAAAGCATTTAAAAATATTATTTTATCTACATTTTTTGGCGAAAGACAGTTTCTTTTGTCGTTGGTCAATTGGCCTGTTTTAGAAAATATCATCTCTGAAGAAACCGACGTTCCCGGAATATAGAAGTATTTCGTGGCTAATTCATATAATTCGGGAAAAACATAAGTTTGTGTTTCTTCCAGAACTCAAGTGAACTCTTCGATTGTGCTACATGAGGAAACTTTAAATATTGCCTTATTGCGAGTATTGCAGTTGTAGTTGGAGTAGTATAAGATTTAATTCGAGTCATTTTATTATCAAAGTAAGTCCATATATTTTCAGCATTTTGTGATGTTGATGTAGCAGATTCTAAAGTAGTTAGAGTTGACGAATTATATTTTTTATGTATCAAATAGGTAAGTTTAACCGAAATCCATTTTTAGGTGTTATTGGCATTTTCTTCTAATCCAAATGCTACTTTTTTAAATCTTGGATCTAAAAAAGTTGCTTTGGAAACTATTTTAATTTGTTCTAAACATCTAAGCCGGCGATTAACTTTTCGATAAACTCGTTTTCAACATCTCACCACAATCACTTTAAGTTTGTATATTTTTAAGGATGTGTTGTAACTTTTTATCAATGGTGTAATCAATGAGATGGTTGGGTATTTCTCGCCGGAAAGAATTGTAGTGTAATTAAGATTTCAACAAGTTTCAATATTGGGACACAATCTTTTAAAATCATACATTAAGAAGCATTTAAAAATTTAGGAGCTTTCGGGAGATTGGTTATGACCATCGAAAGGGCATCTTTAATTTGCAGAAGCCTTTCCATTATTATAAGAGAAGAGTTCCATCGTGTAACTCTTAACTACGTTGCTTAATTTTTAGTATTGGAAATTCCATTTGAAGTTGAATGTTTTTCAATTTTTCTATGGCAAGAAACACTGTTTGAAATGGCCAACCAGATTTCTACATTTCTTTAGAATTTTGATAAGGAGGTAATTGGATGATACAACCTCAGTTACACTTAAGTTTAGAGTGTGTGCCACATATGGATGGTGATATTTTTGCAAATGTTGACTTATTGATTTTTTAATATTTGCTCCATTGTTTAATACAATAGTTATTGTTTTATTGAAAATTTGCCATTTATTTAAAATGGTTGTCAATACACTTACAATATCTTTTACAGTGAGATCCACAAATTTCTTTGGTTACCAAAACATTAGAACACATTTTATCATCATGAATAAAATAACTAGTAACCGTTAATATATTCTTTAGCACTAGCAGATGTCTAGATGTCTGTTGCGATCGCAACATTTCCATCGGAATTCAGTTTTTTCTTCAACTCCGAAACTGATTCTGCATATAAATTTGGCAATATATTTACAGATAAATGTTTTCTGCTTGGTAGAGTGTACAAAGGATTTAATTTGTTTGTATATTCCCGAAAACCTTCATTTTCAACTATAATAGATAATGGCTCATAATCAGATGTTATCATTTGGACTAATTTCATATCAATTTCTTTTTTATCTTGAGCTGATAGTTCATTACATTGGGTTCCAAATAATTTTAATTGTCGTGGACGTTTAGTTACGAAATTCGATTCATCACTATTAGCTTTTCTTTTTGAGGAAGCATTTTGTGACACAGCTACAGGATGTAGATACATTTTCAATAGAAGATGGAGGTATAGGATTATTTTCTTCCAAAGTTCTTTGAGGCTCATTCTCTTTTTCAGGTAAAGGATCGTCTTCTACTTTGTAGGAAAAAAACCGATTCAAAAATATTCAAAATAGAATGCTGCAAATTGTTATAAATATGTATTCTTTAATTTATACTTTAATTTATACTTTTAATATAGCGTTTTGAAATAAAGCAAGTTTAATCGATCTGAGAGCGATTAATGATGTCATTGACCAATCACAATCATTTCTCTGAAGAATAAATCTGTGATTGGCTGTGATTGGTCAATCACGTCAATCTCAGATCGATCAAACTTATTTTATTAAAAAATGTTATTTTAAATGTGTGGAAAATTATTTGATAATATAAGTGAATACGTATGAAATTATTTTGTCAGACTTCATGTTTTTTTCAATATAGCAAAAATTAATATTAGGCAAAATTCTCGAATAGCAAAATCTGGAAGTGAAAAACTCAATGTATGCAAAACATAACATTTAAGAGAGATGACTTCTAAGCTAATTTTATTTGGGAATTGTAACTCTAAAATTTTAAAATCAGTTTACATATGATATTTTTAAATTTCTTAAATTATTTCGAACATTTTTTAAATATAACTGGACTTGAAGGCGCTTTTAGTTAATAATTTTAAGATTGTATTTTTCATTATGGACTTACTCTTTTTTATAGGATATACTAACATTTCAGGTCTTGAAGGATCATTCTCGTAAAATTGTTTTAGATGAATTTGCTTAAGATGCTTTTTTAGATTTGTTGATATGCAAGTTGTTTTTTGCATATAGAACAAAAAAAATTTTTTTAATCTTTACCTTTAATATAATAATCCCATACGGTGAATTTCTTCGCTCTTGATTTCATATTTATTACTCGTAATTATATTGATTAAGACTTATAGCGGTTAAGTATAAAATTCACGTTACTATTGTTCCCAAAAGTAAAGCTTATATTATTAGTGTTGCCAGGCAGAGAAAGTTACATGGCACATGCACACAATTAGAATTAGACGTGTCGTTTGCTAGAATCAATGCGAGAGCCGCGAGAGCAAGAACGAGAACTGTCCTACAAAATATAAGGTTGTAAGTTGTTGTAACTCTTGGTTCATTTACGAACGGAGTCCGAGAACCGAAAAATATAAAGCTTGTTCTCGAGAACATCGAGAACTTTAAAGAACGGAATACTATTGATTCTTTGTACTTGAATACTTCCATCATTAGTTTTAAATTAAAGTAAGGATAATCGACATATAGGCTGCGTTTCGCGTTATTCGCTGCGAGTGCTGACGTCATACAAGTGTACTGTCGGTAACGTTCTGTTTTAACTTTACGGGCTTTTGGACTACTGCAAGATCATAAAACGGAACGTAATACAGTACGCTTTCATCTATATTTGTTGTGTTTACAATTAATTACAATTAACTTCGATATCACAATAATGGATAAAAATAAAACCATACTTGCATTAGCTACAAATTTATTAGTAAATGTTATAAATACAAGTAATTCAGATAGGGAAATTATAAGAAAATTAAACCAGCGAATTTGTGTGCCCAGAAGACGATGTAAAAATTATGTGGAGATATTATATCAGGAGACGCGGTAGCGTCTCCGGCCATGTTAAAATTTTGGACGCTACAAGTCTCTTATCCAGAACTATTAAAGTCGATTTTTTGGGGGTACAGAACTATTAAAATATAAAAAATTTTGAAATGCATGTAGCATATTCTGAAAGGTGGCATCGCCACGAGTAAGTTAAGCCCTAAAAAAAAATCGTTCAAGCCGTTCTGGATATACAAACGGTCAAAAAGTGATGTTTTTCATGAAAAATTGTTCTCTGTCCGCAGTCATGTATGTACTTCTCTTCTCTCTTACCTTTTACTCACACCTCCCCCAACTTCCACTCACCCTCCCCTCATCCCCCCTTTTCCCCATTCTCACCCCCCCTTCCTCCCCTCCCCTCCCCCCTCTATTTTTTCATTTTTTCGCTCTATCTCATACTTTTTCATCATCTTTCACCCCCTCTCACTCTCTCACACCCTCTCTGGTGTATTTACCATTTATTAAAAATTTTCAAAAACCACCCCTTGAGGGTGAAATTTAATATCTCGGGAACGGTGCGTTGCAAAAATATGAGACATGTGCCGTTAATTAAGATTTCTTATGGGGTCAATTTCCCATTTATTAAAAATTTTCAAAAACCACCCCTTGGGGGAAAAATTTAATATCTCGGAAACGATGCATCGCAAAAATACGGGACCTGTGTCGTTAATTAATGTTTCTTGTAGAGTCAATTTACCATTTATTAAAAATTTTCCAAAACCACCCCTTGAGGGTGAAATTTAATATCTCGAAAACGGTACATTGAAAAAATACGGTATCTGTGTCGTTAATTAACATTTCTTATGGGGTTAATTTACTACTCAATAAAAATTTTCAAAAACCACTCCTTGAAGGTAAAATTTAATATCTGGGAAACGGTGCATTGTAAAAATATGAGACTTGTGCCGTTAATTAAGGTTTCTTATGGGGTAGATTTATAGTTATCCTTAAAGAAAAATACGCAATTGCATATTGCAAATAGCATAACTTTTTTTAAACTTTGCGTTTTTTTTGCACCAATTGATTCATATATCTGTACTCTAAAAAGTAGGTGATATCCCAAAAAATATCATAAATGAAAAGGTCAAGCCATGTTCAAAAATAGACCCTCAAGAATTTGAATTTTTACAAATTTAAATGATTATTTAATAATATATTACCATGAAAAGTAACTGATATATTATACTGATATATTATGCCAGTTCAAAGTGAACATACATAAAGTGTATATTATCTAAATAAATTAATAAAATAAATAATATAATAAATTTAATAACATATTACCACGAAAAATAACTGATATGTTATTCAAGGTGCAAATTCAAAATGAACATACATACATAAGGTGTATATAAGTAAAATTGATTAAAATTTGACTCTAAGTGAAAGTACATAAGTGATATGTTATTCTTAGTGCACAAAATATAAAAGTCGTTTATTGAAGTTTGATTTGAAATTTATACAAACCTGGACAATGAAAAATAGTTGCTTGTAATTCCAGAGTACTAATTTGTTAATTACTCGGAAAAAGAACATGGCGGCCTGCTCTCAAAAAACTTTCGATGGATGGAATAAATAATTAAAATGAAAAAGTTACGAAAATGGTTTAGATTTAAAATCTCCAACTTTTCTGTAGTAAAATTTCGAATTTTCGTATCAATTTCCGATTTTGAATTTGTTATGCCATATTTTCAGCGAGTAATTTATTGATCAAAAAGTGTTGTATTGTTTGAAACGGGTAAATATTAAATAAACCCAAAATTCATAAGTAAAAAAGTTCTCATGTCAAGTACAAAGAAGCTACACGCTTAAAAAGATTAGTGATTATCTGACGTAACATACAACTATAATATAAAAAATCAGATATTAATTATTCAAGATACAAGAGCAAAATAAATATCGTTAAAATATAGATACAAAATTTACCACAATTTGACTCTGAAAAGTAAGTGACATGCTTCTTAAAGTGCATATATAAAATTTAACAGTGTTTTGATAATGATTAATTTAAATATTTACATTATCTCTCTTTCTCTCTCTCTGGGCAGGGTGACATATGTGATTGATATTTAACAGTACTACTAACTTATTGAATAGTCAGGGACAAGTTGTGTCGGATGAATCGGAATGTAAGTATTATTATTCTTAAGTGGATACTGAGAAACGCATCGAAGTTTTTTGAGAGCAGGCCGCCATGTTCTTTTTCCGAGTAATTAACAAATTAGTACTCTGGAATTACAAGCAACTATTTTTCATTGTCCAGGTTTGTATAAATTTCAAATCAAACTTCAATAAACGACTTTTATATTTTGTGCACTAAGAATAACATATCACTTATGTACTTTCACTTAGAGTCAAATTTTAATCAATTTTACTTATATACACCTTATGTATGTATGTTCATTTTGAATTTGCACCTTGAATAACATATCAGTTATTTTTCGTGGTAATATGTTATTAAATTTATTATATTATTTATTTTATTAATTTATTTAGATAATATACACTTTATGTATGTTCACTTTGAACTGGCATAATATATCAGTATAATATATCAGTTACTTTTCATGGTAATATATTATTAAATAATCATTTAAATTTGTAAAAATTCAAATTCTTGAGGGTCTATTTTTGAACATGGCTTGACCTTTTCATTTATGATATTTTTTGGTATTATAATATAACATTTGGTTTATGCGACTAGACTTATAATCTAAGACGTATTGCATTTCAAGACGTATTGCATTTAGTTTTATTGCTGCTTAGCAGCAGTTTTTCGGATCGTCTTTTTTTTCGATGCAGTCTTAGGCTCAGTCTTAGATTTCGCAGCGAGCGCCGCACTCCTTTTACGCTTATTCTCCTCGATTAATTCTTTTTTTATGAGTCTGGCATTCATCTCTTCACATAGAGAGTTCTTAACAGGGCTGTCTGTTAATATTGCACTACGGACTCTCTTTCTGTTAACACCCTTTCGTGGTGCAGTTTTCGGAAACGGCCGTACATCCTGAGGTAAAACGAGGTTCTCTTTGTTACCAGCTTTTACGCTATCAATTGCGCCTGGTCTAACTTCGCAAGGCATAGGGACTTCCGGATTTAATACCAAGACGTCACTAACACCAAGCGTCATGGTTGGTAAATTAAGGTCGATCGGCTCCATCGAAGTATTTAATACAATAACGTCGTTGGAGTTTACAAGTTGAGCTTTATTATTAGGCAATTCGATAACATCGAGATTAGGATCAATATTCCTGTTCGAAGGAAGATCGGTATTTTCCGACGCAGTATCAGTAACCGCAGGATCGGGCCTATTCGTGACAGAAGAGCACAGGAAATTGGAGTCTTTGAATACATTTCGATTCAATTTCCAAATACCGGTCGATTCAAATCCTTTCTTAATATTATCAGGTGTGAAAGCCGAAGGATAAGCGATTCCAAAAAGTTCCGCCACTTCATAAATAGAAATCGTTTTGCCCGGATTACCGATCATCCACTCGTTACAAGCCACGTTAAAAGCACTTTTCAAGGACTTATAAACGGTACGGTCAAGTGGTTGTAGTTTGTTAGAGGTATGCGGAGGCAGAGTCAGAAGGATGATTCCATTTTGTTTACAGAAATCTAAGCTCGTTATGGTGACGTGTGATTCGTGGTTATCAAGAATGAGTAGAACCTTTTTCTCTATAGACGCACGCGCGTATTTTTGAAAATGCTCCAAAACTTTAACAAACAATTGGCCATTCATCCAACCGCTTTTGGATGCTCCCCCGCTAGAGCCCGGCGGAGCCCCTTTCAACATGTGCTGTTTGAAACCTACGCGCGGAAATACCATGTAAGGAGGAATCGAGTTTCCGTTAGCCGCAATAATACCGCACGCCGTAACCAAAGTTCCCCGCTCACCCGATGTCACTTGGCCTACTTGTTTTTGTCCTTTAGGAGCGATAACATTGGGTGGATTGTGAACCGTCGACAGAGCAGTTTCGTCTAAGTTATAGATTACAGCGGGCGATAAGTCAGCTCCGAGCTGTTTATACGCGGACTCTAAATTATCGAAAAAATCGTTAACTGAAGTACGATTGAAACTAGTGGAACGAGCTAAGCTAGTTCCTTCAGATTTCCTTAGCGAAAGCTCAGAATGCCTTTTCATAAACCCATAATACCAGTCGACACCGGCAGACTGTTTTTCTTGCCAATTCTGTGGGCAATCAAGCTTGTGCGCAACAGCTAGCTGGTATGCTAATTGCATAACTTGCTTGCGAGTTAATCCATGATGCATTTGGGATGCAGTTATTAGGTATTCTTTCAGATTTTCTTCAATAATAGGTGAGAAGACCACTTTTGTTGCGTAGTTCGGTGTGAGTCTCATGCATCTACGCTCCTCCGGTGCTGTCTCCTTATACTTTTTGACATAGCGTTGTAAAGTTGTTCGGTTTATGCCCAAGGTCTCTGCTGCAGCTCGAATACTCCACTCATCATCGACAACTTTGCGAATCCCCAGCTCCATCGTAGCGGCGTCAACAGTCTGCCGGTCCGTTTTCTTCTTTCTCTGTCGCGGCATGTTTTTCAACGTAATATATTAACTCCTCTCTCTACAAAAAGGAAAAACCAAGACTGTGCTAGAGAATCAATTTATCAATAATCGTGTCATATTTGTTTCATCAGATGACCTAAGAAATTGAAAACTGAAAACAAAGTCCTATAACCTTACTTTTTATCGTAACCTAGCAGAGATCAACTCACAGCGACTCGATTACATGTGATCTGTAACTAAAGGGTGAAAAAAAGAGAAAATGAAAGTGTGGATATGATTATCGATGGAAATTATTTCATTTTATAGGAAAATTTAGGCACTAACATTTACTATTCCGCGATCGAAACACACTACGGAAACTCGCGCTGTCACGTACCTAGGTTAGGTAGTTCTGTAAGCGTGGCACAGAGGACCCCATCAACCTGCGTCACATTGGACCCCACTAAACATCGATATTATTTATCGTAAATATTTCAGATACAGAACAATTAAACGTTTTTGTGCGCACGTTGGTATTGAACCTAGATCCCGACGAACGTCTTATGAATTTTTTTTTAACTGTAGAATCTCTAGAAATCTATACATATCAAAAAGTTATGACAAGTAAAAATTTACTTTGCAAGGCTCCAATTACATATCTGCCTTTAACTAAAGTATACATGCTTATTTCGGCATAATTTTTTGATGGAAGTTATATATTTTGAAAACGAAAGTTTTCATACCCACCGTGACTATTTTGCAGAACGTTAATACAGAAAACTCGCACTGTCACATTGGACCCCGTGGCTCAAGGGAGCCCACTCTCCCCTACTGCAAACACTCACTCCTTCCACGCGATCCTTTTATTTTTATTATTATTTTCTTAAATCATAAATATTTTATGTTCAATTTCATGTATGCTTTTTATTACTTAATTAATTTTATAAGTACAATTAAGAAACTATAACATAATTACAATTAATAAAATTACATATAACAATTGTGTAACAATATAATATTACAATAAAGTTAATAATAATATAAATATTTAATATAAGTATTTAATATTTATATTATTAAGGGTCAAATTTATAACACATATGATGGTCGTGAAAGAAATGTTGTATACAAAGAGACTTTTTACACCATGCGCAAGTAATTATAGCAATGCCACCACAAACATCGCATGTCGTAAAAAATAATAAAATGTTTTATTATACTTGTTATATTTATAATAATAAATACATACCTATAAAACTGCAACGATTAGTAGTTTACACAATTTAATTAAAAGATTTAATTACACGATAAATTGTACGATGTTACGTGTGTACAATGTTATTAAACTAATGCTCTAAATGCAAAGCGACGGCATTTTATACTTTCTCCAACGATAAAATTATTTGTCTTATAAACCTTGATGCTATTTTCTCCGAGCGAGATCCGCATTAGCGCACGGTGCGATAGTCCACTACCCGATAGCGCACGAAATGAAAAATGTATCATCCCGATACTAATCGTTGCAATTTTATAGGTATGTATTTATTATTATAAATATAACAAGTATAATAAAACATTTTATTATTTTTTACGACAAGCGATGTTTGCGGTGGCATTGCTATAATTACTTGCGCATGGTGTAAAAAGTCTCTTTGTATACAACATTTCTTTCACGACCATCATATGTGTTATAAATTTGATCCTTAATAATATAAATATTAAATACTTATATTAAATATTTATATTATTATTAACTTTATTGTAATATTATATTGTTACACAATTGTTATATGTAATTTTATTAATTGTAATTATGTTATAGTTTCTTAATTGTACTTATAAAATTAATTAAGTAATAAAAAGCATACATGAAATTGAACATAAAATATTTATGATTTAAGAAAATAATAATAAAAATAAAAGGATCGCGTGGAAGGAGTGAGTGTTTGCAGTAAGGCGTAATTGTAATATGTCAATCCGTCTTATATAAAACCGCGGTTAATATTTCATACAATTTAATTAAGGGTACATGATAAAATGTACGATGTTACGTATTAAACTGATGCAAGGCATTTTATATTTCGACGGCATTTTATATTTCCTCCAACGATAAAATTATTCGTCTTACAGACCTTTAAACTTGTTTTAAGTTATATATATATATAAGTGCTCAAGCTATATGTGATGAAAACTTTCGTGATTATATATGGATATGTCCTCCAAGCGTATTCGTCATCTTTTGATTACAGGAAAACGCGTTGCGCGAAGAATCGAGCGCATGGGCCGACACAAATAGCGTATGTACGGAGGCGTTTATAATTAATTCTCGAAAATGATATTACGCAACATAACTTTAATATACATGGATGAATTTGTAAAAAAATAACCTTTAATTTGGTAAAAACAAAAATTTAAAATTTTGAAAAAAAAGTTAAAAGGTAAGGCTTTTTGAAAAATAAAAATAAAAAAATTTTTTTACGTTATTTTATAGTACTCATCAAGCCATTTAATACCCAGTTTGAATTTTTGTTCTATCTTTTTTAGTTTCGAAGATATTCGCTCCGAAAGAGAAAAACCGATTTTTTTCAAAGGGGTGTTTCACCCCCTAAAAGGCCGTATGGGAATAAATAAAAAAAAACGTGTCCCCTATTTTGGTCTAGAGAACAACATATTAGAAGCTTATCAAAATCGGAGGGGGACACTTCCGACACCTTCCTTGTGAGTAGAATAGAATTGAATAAAAAATAGAATTGGATAAAAAGACATCATATTCTTAAAAAAGGTTTACTGGTCCTGGAACATGCCATACTTTCAAGAATTCAATTAAATTTATTAAATCAAAAACAAGGTAAAAAATTATTTTGTTAATATTGCATTTAGAAAGAAAAATAATACTTGCCTTATTTAGAATGTGCCCTATATTAAGAATAAATAATAGTTTATCTAAAAAAAAAAAAAAAAAAAACAAAAACAAAACATACGATAGTATTGTACATATTTTTATGCATAGTGTATTATATTGTTGCACGCTCGCTCACTAATTGCGCGCTCGCACACCACAGTTCCTCACGCACTCACGACTCGCGGCACTTACGCGGAAAGAAGCAACACGTAAATTAATACAAACGAATGATTTATTGACAGATCGGAGATACAAGCGTCCATTTAATCGGACTCCACTATAAACAACTCTCCTGGCAACGCATCAACAAGCGTCGCCAGGGAACGAGACTCAATCTCTGGTACGCATCTTCATTGCGTACCGGGTGACCAGGCGCGGGCGCAACACTGCCCCCCTTCTTCTCAGATTGTCGCCCCCG
The DNA here is from genome assembly GCA_901521435.1 of Crematogaster levior. NCBI lineage: Eukaryota > Metazoa > Arthropoda > Insecta > Hymenoptera > Formicidae > Crematogaster > Crematogaster levior. Next base: position 1,128,468 of record CABEGB010001081.1, read on the forward strand.
ACAATCCTTGATGGGTAGAAGAAGTTTCTTTTCTCCCAACCGGCTCCAGGGAGGCTCAACCCTCCTCACGGGTATCGAGTTGGCCCCCAGCCGGCTTCCAGGGAGAAGCCGCGGAATTCTTTTCAACGCCGCCCATGTCCCTCTTGATGCTTGCGTCTTCTCTCGAGTCTTGTTCTTCCTCTTGGGATCTTCAGTCTTGATCCCGAGTCTTCTTTCTTCGGACAAGGGGGGTGACTTTCGCCCTGTGGCACCAACGTCCCGCAGGACTCTCCAAGTCCCTGCTTCGGCATTCGCCCTGTGTCCCACGGAAAAACCACAGGATAAAAACCGTGGGCGAGGCAGTCTTCTATTTAAAAAAAAAACAGTTCAACGGTAACAAAAGGCAGGAAGGAAGGCCAGCTCCAAGGTCCGGGAACATCCTCTCTCCCCAGCCGGTCCCACTCAGTTTTGAGGCTCGCACCTTCCTTTCCTAAAGAAAGAACACAAAACGCAGTAACTCGGAACAAAACATAAAAACATAACTTTTTTTGACGGGTTCCGACTTTTTTTCCTAGACCCTACCCAAACGCCTCCTCGAGTAGAGCGCCAGCCTATCCGCATGTACCACCTTCCTCCTATGCCTGGGAGATTCCTGGATACAAAAGACTACCTCACTTAACTTTCTAACAACCGTGTAAGGACCTTCCCAGCTGCACTGCAATTTAGGGGCTCTTTCCCTTTTCCTTTGAGGATTAAACAACCAAACCTTTTGGCCCTCTTGAAAAAGAACTCGCCTAGCCTTTCGATCGTACCAAGCTTTGACTTGAGAAGACTTGACCTCCATCCGCCTCCTCACAGAAGAATGTAACTCTCCCAACCTTCGCTTCAGGCTCCGCGTATAGCTCTCGGGGTTACATGAACCCTCGCACGTCTCCGGAGGACTTCCCCGTAAAAAGATCCAATGATAAATTAAGATCTCGCCCGAGATACATCTCCGCGGGAGATACAGCCGTAATTTCATGTTTTGCTGACCTATACGCAAGGAGGAACATAGGAACCCACCGATCCCAGTCTTTCTGATTCTCGGAAACAAATTTCGCGAGATAGTTAGTAATAGTCTGATGCTGACGTTCAACCTGCCCGTCAGACTGAGGATGAAGAGCAGTGGTTCTAGTTTTACGACTTCCTAAAAGATCCATGAGCTCTGCAAAAAGCCTCGATTCAAAGTTCCTTCCCTGGTCCGTATGCACCTCCAAGGGAACTCCATGCCTGGAGACTACCTGGCTTACAAAGATCTCCGCCACCGTCCTGGCTCTAATATTCTTGAGGGGAAAGGCCTCCACCCACTTGGTGAAGCAATCTACAACTACGAGTAAATATCTATTTCCGGAACTCGAGGGAGGAAGAGGACCCAAAATCATCCATCTGGATCCGCTGAAACGGAGCACCGCAGAAACCGCATTGCAAACCTGCAAGGGGGACTTCCCCTTTCCAGCAGGCCCCCTCCTGGCGATGCAAACCTCGCAGGTTTTGCACCATTCCTCCACATCCTGTTTACAGGTAGCCCAGAAGAAACGCTTACGAATCTTATCTAAGGTCTTGTTTATTCCGAAATGTCCGCCCGAGGAAGTATCATGAGCCTCCTGTAAGATTTGAGCTACGCGCTTTTGTGGAACAATTAGTTGAAGAAAACTGGTCCTCAAATTGGACGCTGTCCACTTCCTATAAAGAACCCCATTTTTCAAGAACAAAGCGTCCCAATAACTCAAATAAATCTGTGCCGTGGTATCCCCGTCGGCCAATTCCAGACGAGAGGGGCGAACACCCACTTCTTTGCCCTGATAGAAAGGAGAGATACTAGAGTCCTCCCTCTGGTCCTTGTGCCACTCTTCCAAACTTCCCCCAATGAGAGAAATGCGGGCCACTGTCCCCCCTCTTCTCCAACGCGTTTTTCTCCACCTTGGAACAAAACCCGCAGCCGTCCGACTCACAAAGACGTCTAGAAAGCCCGTCCGCGTTTCGGTGAGCCAGCCCCTTTCGGTGTAACACCGTGAATTCGTACTGCTGGAGCCTCTCCAGCCAACGCGCCAATTGTCCTTCCAAGTCTCTAAAAGACAACAACTATCTCAAGGAAACATGATCTGTGCGAACTAGAAATTTCCTCCCTAAAAGATAATGACGAAAAGACTTTATTGACTCAACAATTGTTAACAACTCCCGACGAGTCACATAATAATTTCGCTCAGACTTGCTTAGAAAGCGACTAAAGTAAGCGATCACTCTTTCTTCCCCCTCCTGTTTCTGAGACAGCACCGCTCCGATTTCATTATTTGAAGCGTCCGTGTCCAAAATAAATTCCCCCTCCCCCTTCGGAAAGGCGAGCACCGGCGAAGAAGAAAGTTTACGTTTTAATTTCTCAAATGCGAGATGACACTCCTCCCCCCAAACGAAAGGGGTCTGATTTTCCGTGAGGGCATACAAGGGCTTAGCCAAAGATGAAAACCCCCTCACAAATTTTCTGTAATAGGAACAGAAACCAAGGAAGCTCCTCAATTGTTTCCTACTGTGAGGAATTGGCCATTCCTTCACAGCAACAATTTTCTCGGGATCCGTAGAAATCCCATGCTCTGAAATTATATGACCCAAAAACTTCACGCTCCTTTCCAGGAAGCTACATTTCTTCGGATTGATTTTAAGATTAGCCGTTTGCAATCGCGAGAAAACCTTTCTCAAGTTTTCAAGCATTTCAGGGAAACTTTTTCCGAAAATGAGGACATCGTCGAGGTAGACCAAGCAGATCTTATGAAGAAGACCTCGCAAAACCTTTTCCATGAGACGCTCGAAAGTAGCGGGGGCATTGGTTAGACCGAAAGACATAACTGTGAACTGCCAAAGTCCACTCCCTATAGAAAAAGCCGTTTTCTCCCTATCCTCAGGGCGAATTTTAATTTGCCAATACCCGCTCTTCAAATCTAAAGAAAAAAACCAAGAGTTCCCCGCAAGTTGGTCCAGGATATCGTCTATCCTGGGGAGTGGATAAGAATCTTTCACCGTGACGTCGTTTAATTTGCGGTAATCCACGCAGAACCTCAAGCTTCCGTCTTTTTTCCTAACCAAAACCGCAGGCGACATCCAAGGGCCTTGTGATTCCTCGATAACGCCCTCCCTCTTCATTTCCTCAATGTTCCTCTCAACCTCCTCCCTCATTTGGATAGGAATACGGCGAGGAACCTGTTTGATCGGAAGAGAGCCTTCCACATTGATGGCGTGTTCAACCACGTCACAGTTCCCAGCCACAATGTTTTCGGAAAAGAGATCCCGAAATTCATCCAAGAATCCCTTGAATTCAGCCTTTTCGCTTTCTTTCAAATTTCCGGAACTCCTTTCAAAAAGTTCCTTCAAGAAAAGAGGGCTTTCCTCCTCGACTTCCTCAATACGGGAGCAATAAAGGGGTTTTTCCCCCGAAGAAGTTTCCCTACCAAAAGCTGAATCAAAAATCCCTTCCAAATTGATCCTCCTCAGAAAATCTGCTCCCAGCAAACAATCCTCCGAAATATCGGCGACGAACATGGGAACTCTACGAGAGAATCTCCCAAGCTCTACCCTAACGAAAACCTGAGATTTTACCGGGACTTTCTCCCCCGTAGGGTATTTCAACGAGTACCTCCCAGTTCGGAACCCTACTTTCTTCCCTACCACAAATTTGCTAGAGAGAATAGAAACGTCGGAACCCGTGTCGATTTTGAAGGAACAACGCTTTCCTTCCAACCTTCCCGTAAAACAAAAATCTCCACGTCTCACGCGCTCACCCGAACGGCACGCGAGGCGACCGATTACCGGAGCATTTTTCGCGAAAGTTGAACCCGCTCCGGGAAGTTCAACTAGACCCGGTTTCCCTCCTTCGACGGGCACTCCGCACGGAAATGCCCACTTTTCCCGCAGGACCAGCACTCCCTGGGTCCTCCCCCAACCTCAGCGCGTCCGTTCCCTCGGCTCTCGCCCTTCTTTCCCTTCTCCGCAGGAAAACCCTTCGCCTCTCCTCGGGGCGAATTTCTCTTCACAAAATTTGAAAATGGCCTTTGCTGAAATGAGTTCTCGCGATTTTCTCCCAAAATGGTCTTAATGGCCTTTGCTCGCTCGATTGCTGCCCTCAGAGAGGAGATCCCCTCGAGCTGGAGAGTTCTTTTCACGAGGCCGTCGGAGAGCGCCGAAATAAACTGCGCGCGCGCTATTTTCTCGCGCACCGCGTACGGGCACTCGGGGTAGGCGAGACGAGCGAGTCTCTCCAACTCCCCCCCAAGCGTGGCGTAATCCTCTCCGTTTCTCTGCTTTCGGTTCGCAAATTGCATATAGCAACTTTGCGCCGAAAGAGTCTCCCCGAAACGTAACTCGAGACGGGACTTTAGCTCGGCGAACTCCAAATTTTCGAGGTCCTGAACGGACTCAAGGACCGAGCGCGCCTTCCCCCGCAAGCTCGACGCGAGGGCGATCGCCTTCAAAGACTCGTCCCAACAATTCGCGCGCGCGACCAAATCAAATTGCACGAGAAACTCCCGCAGCGAAGTCGATCCGTCAAATGTATCGGGCTTAAACTTAAAACCGGAACGCTCGCCGCTTTCGTACGCCGGAACTCGCTCCGTACCCGCGCGCCTCGCGTCTCCGCTCTCGCTCGCTAAAATGCACTCCGTTCCCGCACGCCCCGCGTCACCGCCCTTGTGAGAATTAAAATTTTTTAAATTGGAGGGACTTAGCTGGTTTCGCAGCGTCCGCAGCTCCTCATCACGCTGGCGCAGCTGCTCTGCAAGCACCTCCTCCCTGCGCGCCTGCTCTTCCTCCCTGCGCGCCTGCTCTTCCCGCATCGCGCGCATCTCAACGAAGATTTCCTGGAGAGTCGCCGCCTCGGAAGGGGACTCCGTAGCGACCTCTCTGGCTCTCTTCCTCGTCCGTACTGGGGAGGATGAAACCGCGAACATCGCCGTGCGTCACCAAACGGAAGTGCGTCTGTCCGAGAGGACGGCTCCTGTCGTTCGAGCCGGACGAGCCCCCAAAATGTTGCACGCTTGCTCACTAATTGCGCGCTCGCACACCACAGTTCCTCACGCACTTACGAATCGCGGCACTTACGCGGAAAGAAGCAACACGTAAATTAATACAAACGAACGATTTATTTACAGATCGGAGATACAAGCGTCCATTTAATCTGACTCCACTATAAACAACTCTCCTGGCAACGCATCAACAAGCGTCGCCAGGGAACGAGACTCAATCTCCGGTACGCATCTTCATTGCGTACCGGGTGACCAGGCGCGGGCGCAACAATATAGTATGTTATATATAAAGATAAAAAATTGAAACATTTCCTCTAATTTTAGAAATCTTTTATTTGACAGAAGATAGTGTTTCATGCTATAAAATAACACAATAGTACACATAATATCAACACAATTTTACATTTTAATTATAAATGCTAAATAAAAGAAAATAGATTACACATCATATTCTGCAATTAAAGAAAATTTATTAAAAATTATATTTTAGTATTACCATGTTTTTTATTTTTACATCTACACAAAACAAAGCATATAAAATAGAATCGGATAAAAAGACATCATATTTTTAAAAAAGTTTTACTGGTCCTGGAACATGCCATACATTCAAGAATTCAATTAAATTTATTAAATCAAAAACAAGGTAAAAAATTATTTTGTTAATATTGTATTTAGAAAGAAAAATAATACTTTCATTATTTAGAATGTGCCATATATGAAGAATTTATCAAAAATATTATACATATATACAGGGTGATTCAGAACAACCCCTGCAGATTGAAATGTCGTATTCCTGAGTAAATTCTAAAATGATTCTTCCTTTACCAAAATTTTCTCCGAAGCTTAGTTTTTGAATTATAAAGAGAAATAGTTAACGAATTACGGAAAGAGTACGGAAAGTAGACAGGGACAACGTAGAGTCCCTAGAAAAACAGAGTCTGGCCATCGGTCGACACTTTTGATTGGCTCAAGTTAGCATACCCGCAAAATGGCGGTACGAATCACAATGTAAAGAAATTGCGCGTTTATTGAAAAACTTGTAAGCGTAAACATTAAAAAAAAACAAAAGACATTCAAAACAAAACATATACAAATTATTATTATTATTATTATTATTATTACATATTATAATCTGTTTAATAAAAATATATAACATTAAAAACGTAACGTAACGAAAATGTAACATTATTTATCAATGGAATGCATTGCCATAGTTTTGCTACTATATGATTTTTTTAAACATTTACGCTCGCAAGAAATACGCATTCTAAACATAATAAAACGTTTTTTTATTTTTAAGAATAAATTATGACAATTTTTAATGTTGTTACAAGTTATACCTTGCATTTTATCCATATAAAATTGTAAAGAATTACATTTAGTAGTTTTTACATGGATAAGATAGCTTCTTATAATAAGTTCCATGTCGTGAAAATACTGAAATGTTTCATCATTCACGAAAAAGAGTGTTTCTGTACGGAAGCATCTAAATTGTACGAAGTTACAATATTTTTGAGTAGGATTACATGTTTTGGATCCCACAGAATTCAAACATTCTGAACATGTGTTCATGCATTTAACAATACTCGATACTATATATCCAGCTATATTAAATAAAATATTTAATTCAATTTTATTTAAACGAATACTATTGTTTGAATCTAAAACATGTAATGTATCCACAGACATTTGTGTATCTCTTTTATTCTTTTCTATATCTTGCACCGTTTTTGGTTTATTAAAAAAATCACCAATAACCCAGAAAACCAAATGCTTGTAAAATTGCCATCATGTTGCTGACAACCGTTGAAATAACTGCTTTCAAAAACATCGGTGTTATGTGTTTCCACAATATGTAAGTTGCGTTGTGCTCACATTTTTCTACAGGAAACGATAGCAAGTAGACGGCAACTTGTTGACATTGGTTTGCTGTCCCTGATGATTTAATTTCTGAGCAACATGATAGCAACTTGCCATTAAGTTGCCATTTGCGATTTCACAGCAACTTGATTGCAACATGAGAGCATTTTGTTATCATCAACTGTCGTCCATGACGAACAGCAAGTAAACAGCAATACGACGGCAATTTATGATTAAATATAGATGATGTACATATGATGACAACATGTCATTAAAAGCTTTGCAACCGGTTTTTATTGCTGCGCTTTATACGGAAAAGTAGCATAGGACCATATAATTTAGTATTGGCCATTTTAGTACTTGTAGATACTAACTTACAGGTACTACATTGGTTAATACTAAATTATATGATCCTAAATATACTATTTTTCTATAAGTTTGAATATTATAAAAAAGATTAGGTTCAGTAAAAAGTTATATTGGATACTATTATATATATATAAATGACAAAAGTATCACATTTTATTGTTTAATCTTTGTATATAATAAAATATATAATATTAATACTTTAGAATGTAAAATACATATTCGGTGCCCGATATTGATTTGTTTCTTTTTTTAAAATTTTATTTTCTTCGTCAATAGTCGTACTCATCGTCATTTTGATTGTCATTCTCATCATTTTCATCGCCATTCTTCTCGTCATTCTCATTGTCAATCTCATCGTCGTTTTCATCGTCATTCACATCTTTCTGTGCAGCAAGTTCTTCATTCTGATGTCGAAGCAGATTTTGTTGTGCCTGTGTCCGTTGTTTTTTACGATGCCCTATTTGTGCTGCGTTCCCGCGTCTCGTAGTTGCAATTCGGAGCCGCGACTTGCTCGTTCTCACCGCTTCCCCTACTTCGCGAAAAAATATATCTTGTGTTGGGGCAGCAAAGTTTGGGTTTAACGCCACTGCATCTGAAATTAAAGATTATTACACACACACACATACACAATATGTTCATTAAGTACACATTTTATGGAGGGATCAAATAATTTATTATAACTATTTAATTTCAAAAATTATTTTTAAACTGCTCCAAATTAATTGTAATTGTAATGATGGTATAACTAACAATTATTTAAAAATATGTACGTGGAGGCTCAGTTCGTTAGAATCACAATTCATTTGGAGCAATTTAGATCCATAAATTGATAAATTTATAAATTAGTATCATTTGTGAATTTGCACATTGTTTCGTATTGTTTTAGAAAATAAATGTAGCAAATTTTTAAAATTGAAATTGTAACTTACCATATATTACTTTAATCAATCTGGTATCGAATAATGGAAGATTCCCGCGCTCTCCCCACACCGAATAAAGTTGGATGGTTTCGTCCGATATTGCTTCCTTCATACAAAATCTCACGGCATCATGTACACTGAAACCTCCTAAGAATTTCAAATATTCAACCTGGAAAAAGGACAACATCAATTTATAATTCTTACAATATTCTTTTATTAATATTTATTACTGCCAATCCTTATATTAACATTATTGTTAATTTTTTATATAGATATTTTTATAGTATGTGTATAAAGACTATAATTTCATGTATTCAACTACAAAACCAACAAACTAAAAAGAACGTACAATATATTAAAGATCATTTTGCAAGTAATGAATATTAATACTCAATTTTAAATTGTGATTCAAACACGTGAAGACAAAATTGTATGTTATATGGACATTGTAAAAAATGAGTAAAATGTCTTATTTCTGTTTTACCGTTTTTCTATCCTAACATTCTTATTTCTTCTAAATTAAAAAACTTACGGCAATCTCATATTCCTCTTCCGAGATGTTATTAAAATCGATTACATCTTGTACTGATCGAAGTGGAAATGAACACGGCTTTGGAGGCATAATATTCACTCGCTTTCGCAGCAACCTGTTCAACTTACGGTTTATCACTCTAAAAAGAAACAAAGTTCAATTTTTTTACATACTTATCAAATCTTATTAAAAAGTTTATTAATGTAAACAAAAAACTTTGCATGTACATATTTTTATCAGTTTATTTAGATACACATATCTGGTAGAAACCAGTTCTCAACGAAAAAATAATTGAAAATTTGGCCAAAAAGTTTCTGAATCTTTTCTTACAAATATTACAATTAAAAAAAAAAACACTTTCACTGTAAAATAAACAAAAAAGTAGGACAATTTCACTTGTAAATTATCAATTACCTGGATAAAAGTCTGTAAATATGTAAATGACAAGAGACACGGTAGTATCTCGTTGAGAATATATCCAAACATATATGTATGAACAAAAAAGCAGTTTTTTAACAAAAATAAATTATAGTAAAAAAATTACATGCTTAAAAATAGGGTTTTTTAGTACTATACATATACTATAAAATTGAATTCAATAAACTAATTCTGAAAATGCTTTCGACAGCTACTTTCGAAACAGCTGTAATGTGAAGAAAAATGCTTTCAAAGTTTCTTCTTATTGATTATCTCCTAGCTTCTAAAAATATTGATTCTTTTCACAGCCTAACTGCAATTCCAGTTTTTTCCGTATTTTTTTCAAAAATAGATTTTTGAAAAATTCTGCACTTACTCGTAATCTTCTTTTGTGGGTAACTTGCAAACTGTTTCGCAAAGGCGCCTGAAATTAAAATTGTACCATTTATTTATCTATACCAAAATATATACTCTCTGTATCGATTTTTCAAAACATTAAGGACAAAGTTAGAGCGGAGACATATTGTAGGCGTGTATGCAAATTTAACGTGTACATTAAAAATATTTACAATTATTTTTCTAATACAATATATATTATTATTGATAGGAAAAATTTCCCACGAAAAAGAATTTAACTTACATGAGGCTGGTCCTCACATCATCAGTCTTCAGTAAATGTCTGAAAGCACAATTTTAAATAACATTAAGTTTTGTGAAAGCATACATAAACTTATATGGTTAGAACCAATGTAACTGCGAATACGTACTGCATATCACTATCTTTTGACTCATCATTTCGATTACCGCGACTCGTATTCAGAGTATTGGTACTGTCAGAATCATAATTAGATATTGGTCTAGAGGGTATCGTTGGAGCAGCATATTCGCGTGAGACTGGCTGTACGTAACAAGGCGCAGTTGACGTAAAGGTATTGCCTGCATTTTCATACGTCGTTGTGGTGTACTCAGGACCGTGTACATAATTCGAAGCCGCCCGAGAAAAACTGTCCGGAAGTTGCGGTGTTAACAAATTTGACCCATTACGTGTTACATTTGTCAGTTCGGCATAAGGCGCATTAAGCAGCTCAGTATATGTAAGACCACAATTATTCCACTGACTCGAAGTATTCTGGGAAAAAGCTTGCTGACCAACATACGCAGAATGCTCCAACGATGTCGGAGAATGTAATGATTCCACTGGTCGATCTTTTGTTGTCTGAGGCTTGATGGAGGCTTGTTGTCTTGAGACTTGATTGGATGTGTTTACATTTTCAGTCGAGTTGTTTTCTAATGTATCTGTATAATGTGTAATGGCATTTCTAATGGCGGTTATATCATCGTTAATGTTCTCGTTGGACTGTACATCGTTAGTACCTTTTTGCTTTTTTTTAGGTACATTCTCTTTATCTGAAGATGAGGTCGTAAGGAATCTTTTAGGCGTTTTTATTCCGCGTGAAGGATGTCCCAAGCTAGAAGTTCAAACAAGTGGTTTTATTATTTTGTATAGCTAAACAATTAAAGATACTTTTTGTTGATACTCAACGCTTAATTTCAGCATCAGAAGACATCATGTGATTAAAAATAACGAATCATTGCAGTGGTACGAAATTGAGCGTTGAGCGTCTGCATGAAAAAGTACCTTAACTCATTTCAATTGAAAATAAGTAAGTCTATAATTAGTTCTGTAGGTTAATATACTATAAATATAATATATGCTATGGATATATCTAACATGATAAATAAAACTTAAAACGAAGGAAGTATAGAATTTAGATAAACTTACCGATTAGATTGAGATCGCAATGCTCGATATTTAGCAATACTCTTAGCATTTACATCTTGTCGCTTTTGATTCTTTTGACTTATCTTAATCGCAATACCTTTCTTCCCACAAGAAGCCATGCTTATAACTGATCATGCAACTCACAATAGTATATAATTAGGTTATATATAATTTTATACATTTTGGTGTGAAAAAATAATACAAATGACAAAAAGAGTACAGCAGTAAAATGTTCAGCACAAAAACCAGATACCTTAATATCTATTTTAATTTTAATGATTAATACTTTTAATGAAGCAAAAAATAAATGGACAGAACTAATTACATACAATCTCACTTTTATTAAACAATCTATGAAAAACTGTTTCGTTAAATAAATTTTATATTAATTCGTAAAAATACATGAAAAAAGATTTTAACTTACATATTTGCATACATTTTAATTTATTTATATTTAACAAATAAATAATTTTAATAATAATTATATATTAATCAATAATAATAATTATATAATGCAAAAATTATTTTAAAACTCAACATTTTATCAAAAAATAATCTGCGGCCAGAAAAAGTAATAAAAAGAGTAATCGTCTATGCATAATGATGAAAATCTATTAAACGTTTCCAAACATTTTTCCCATACATTCTAATTTTACTTTTGTATTTTACTGATGTATTTTAAAAAAAGTTTCCCTTCAGAGTCACAGCGATGTTTCTACATGTAAAAGAACCGAAACAATGTATTTTCCAATCATGGGTTCATCACCTTCAATAATACTACTGCAATCTGAGTCCTCGTCATTGTTAATTTTCCAACATGGCATTATATAGCACTTACTCTTCATTTCATGCAAAGGTATAACATTGAAATCTTCAGATAATGCGGAACATGTAAAAATACCAATCAAAGAAGATGAAATTCCAACATTATAATAATCATCGACAATCTCAAATTTATTAATCACTAAATAATATAAATTATCGATTTCGAGAATATTACGTACTATGCACACAGATGAGTCGAGCAAAATGCAGCACCTATCGCCTAAAGAATCAACATTTATAAACATGCTCTTACAATTAATCAGAATTTTCTTGTACTGAATTACACATGACAGCGCCTGAGGCAGAGGACCTTTATCATGCCTTCCAAATACTTTTATCGCTACATAAGTTGGTGGTCTCAGTTCTTCTCTTTTTTCTCTTTCAGCTAGCCTGAAGGCAAATTGTTGCAAAGGACGGTGAGGTTTTTTGTACAACTTCCTGAAGAATGATATATTATTTTCATATCGAAAAGCTGAGAAAGCGTCAAGAGGTCCAAGGCGTTCAACATCTTGTACTAAATGTAGCAATGCATGAACGTTGTAAGATAGAAAAGTATATTCATAAAAATTGGGACATTTTTCTACAAACTTTTCTAGCGCTAATTTTGCAAAATGTAATAGTGTTGATGAAGTTTTTGAATGGCACAATGCGCGTATCGCCGCATGAAAAAGCAAGAAATGCTTATAACCTTGTATTTCCATAATGCCTTCAACAGCAACTGGACCAGTATATAAGATAAATTGTCGGCCTTCAGTTGCTTTGAAGTCTTTATGTTCAGCCAGTGGCCTCGGTTTTCTAGACATTTCTCGCGGGCAATACTCTGCAATGCATTCCAGTCTTTTCGAAATCAGGTTTTGATTTTGACCTGACAATTTCATTTTTTTTCCGTACTTCCCCGTGATCCATGCAATTAAGAGTTTTTTAGCTACACCAATGCAAACCAAGTGCATATATTCGACGGGCACTTGCGTTACCAATCCCATTGGCAAACGTGATAATGGAGTAGGTCCCTTATGATGATCTTCGTCAACAAGGCGAGAATATTCATTGTCGGTTCTAAGGCGAGCATCAGTGCTAATGAAAACTATTTGGCGATTGTATCTAATACCGACAATTTTACACTTGGAACATGGATTGCTCGAAGTATGCCCACAGTGATTAAGAATCCATGAGCGTGCAGGAGCATCTGCGATAAAAGCTCTCAATGTAACTCGGATTTTTTTTTCACGAAATTGAATACTTTTATCAATGACATCAAGCGCGTCTTTAATGAACTCATTAAGGAATTCATCAATGCTATGTGGTTTTTTTAATCCTTTATAAACCCCTATAACTTCCGGTTTAGAATTTGCAATATTAACAATGGAACACTGAATTGGCCAGATTTGCGCGTAACCCGATTTATTCAATCTGGCACCGTCAGTGCTCCAATCGACCTCGATCACATCCGGAATCAAATGCTCAGGTGTTTTTTTTAGAATTCTCATTAAAGCTTTTTCAAAACCTATATGGAGATATTCTCCAGGATTAACTTTCCGCACGTTACAACTTACTCGCGGAGTACTTAATAACGTTCGCGTATCTTGTGGAAGATACGACAAATATGGAATCGATTTCAATGCTTTTAAAATTAGATTACCTTGGATATGCGTCAGATTCCCTTCAATAAACGCCGATGCAAGAGTTTCTTTAAATGCATGCACAGAATTTACCTCTGCATCCCCACCATTACAATCAACTTCCGAAATAATATTTTTAGCATGTACTACACTATCTAAACTGACACTCTCAACATCCATTGCACTAACAGATGAACTAACTGAAATTTCAGTACACTGCTCGTTAGTGAGAGACATGTCGTCATCAAAAGAATGATGACTATATGATGATGGTAAAGTTAGATCGACACTGAGTTCATTTGCAGCACTTGTCATACTAGGACTTTCTGATACAACATGATTAAATTGATCGTTCTGTTGCAGTAAGCGTAATACATTCCTACGCTGGCGTAATGATAACATTAAACCCGGTTTACGACTTCGTAATGTTTTAAATTTTCGACTTTTAAAAGAATTCATTGTATCAATTTTATATTATTAAATAATTGATAATATATAATAAAGGATATCAATAATTGATAATATATAATCAACAAAAATAGTGATCAGGCAGGCAATAACTCAAAGATTTAAAATTATTATGACGCAAACAGATCGAAGAAATTTTACTATAAAGTGAAACTATTATAACTGCATTAAAAACTTGTTAATCTTCACTACAAACTCGCATTTACTACATTAATATATATTTAGGCCAAAGTACACACAGATCTGGTAATATATAATTAAAATAAAGTACGAATATACAATTACTAGCTAACACACACACACACACACATCACACACAGTCACACACACCCAGAGCCAGACACAGCAGACGTAGATACACACACACAAACCAGAGCCAGGCACAGCAGATACAGATACACACACAGTCACACACAGCCAGACACAACACACACACACACATCCACACACACCCAGAGCCAGACACAGCAGACGCAGATACACACACAAACCAGAGTCAGGCACAGCAGATGCAGATACACACACAGTCACACACAGCCAGACACACACACACACACACACATCCACACACACCCAGACCAGACACAGCAGACGCAGATACACACACAAACCAGAGTCAGGCACAGCACACACACACACACACACAGCCACACACAGTCACACACACCCAGAGCCAGACACAGCAGACGTAGATACACACACACAAACCAGAGCCAGGCACAGCAGATACAGATACACACACAGTCACACACAGCCACACACAACTGGTAATATATAATTAAAATAAAGTACGAATATACAATTACTAGCTAACACACACACACACACACACACACATCAACAAATAATTAAAATTATATACTAACCTATTTTCGTTATTTTTGTTAAATTTTGTGTATTGTTAACCAATTATCACTTCAATTTCATCCACTCCAGCGTTTATAAAAAGATGAGAATTATCAATCCGTAGCCAATTATCACTTCACGATACGTGTACGAAAAGGCCGGAATTAATCACCACCACGGTACACTGCGAAATCACACATAAAATCAGTATTATTAGAGCACTAAAGATACAGGTATTCTCATAGACTTATACAATAGACTGCACAGACGGTTGAAAACCGTGTAGCCAACATTTCAGGAGTGGGGGTAGGGGTCTGGGGAGAGCATCTCTTTCTAACATCGTGCTGTCTCTTTTTCTTCAGGAGAGGCAAGATACGCGAGTGGGGATGAGGTGAAGCAGTACATCGATTTTACCGACCCACTGCAACATGTGTTTACATCCATAGCAGAACCGTTATTTATTATTTAAGTAGAACTTGTGAGCAAAAGTAGTATTTAATTTAATACTTCCCTAGCGGCTTCATCGTCACAGTGAAAATATCATCATATCACGTTAAATCAACTGTGTATTCAGTGTCAAATAAGCGTTAACATAAAGTGATTTGACCGTCATTTAGAAGTAAAGTTGTGAAAGTCAACTATGATGTTTTTATCGAGCATACACGGTTATAATACTGTGTAAATACCTATCTTCGCTCGTCCAATAACAACAAATTTACCGACTGTAGATACGAGAAATACAGTTATATGTTTATAAACTTACAGCATTTTGACCGACACTTCACCTTCAATTCACTCGCTTAAAACCAGCAAATCACGGTAAGTGCACTTTCTCATCACGAGCAATTACTTGTGAAAATAAAGTGTGTTTACCAATAATAAATGGTTTTAAACTCGTATATGAGTGGTGGACAAACCATAAATTTATTGAAAATAATTTTTTTTAATTAAAAAAAAAAATTAATTTTTACAGAGGAATCAAAAATAAATTTCTTTCGGTTTTGATCAACTTTTTCTGGATGATTTTTGTCTTTAATACAAATATGCTCATCCATGTTAATGTAAATTTTCTTAAGTAAATGATTGTCATAGAGTTTCTATTAAAGGCATATTGCCAATATTATTATTGTTAGGATTCATTAGGAATATAGGACATAGGAATAATTTGTTGATGCAAATATTTATATACATAAACAAGTATTTATCTGTATTAGGAAATCGTTTAATAATAATTAAACATTATTTATCGTTGAAATGATTAACACAACCTTGAGTGAAAAATTTATACGTATACGTATACTTACAGTATATCGTATTAATACTAATAATTTTTGGAAACGCAAATCTAACATTATAAATTATTTAAATTATAAATAATGAGAATTAAATATAAACATTTATAAATAATGTAACATATGATAAATCATAATTTTTGATATTATATAGGTATTTGCACATCTTTAACTGTAACATTGCATATTTTACGTTTGCGCAGGCTGCGCGTTTGTTACTTTTTTCGCTGAGTACTTTTTCGACTTTAACCATTCTGATACCCATCTTCTCATATTTGACCTTATTCTCTGCTTCTTTTCATAAACTGGTATTCTCTGAATACTGTCAAGTTTTTCCATAATCTCTAAAATTTTAAAATCTTATTAAATTATCCGAATGAAATATTTTATTATTAAAAAATTGTAATATTTCTTAAGGACTAATTATAATTTTGCAAAATATTTTGTAATTTACCGATTAATTTATGATATTCATTTGGTCTCACAATACGCTTTCTAGGTTGATTTTCATCCGGATCAACTAGTAAGTTAAGCCGTACATCTGGTGACCAATATTGAGCCATAACTATTTTGGCTCTCATTGAATTCCGTCCAGCATTTATTGATGAGTAGTAAAGATTATAATCCATTATAAAATCCTCGAGAATTTTGACCTGAAAACAACAGTGATAGAATAAAATCAATTGTAACTACTTGTATAAAAGAAATAATACGTAAAGCTTAACGGTCAAGCAGATCCGCTCAATATTCACTAACACCCGCAGTGTGTTTAATGTTAAAATTTTAATTTTTAAAGCTTTATATTCAAAATAATTAAAGAAATAATGAAATAATAAATATATTACTATTATTATATTTTTAAATTTAACAACAAGTTTATCTTACTTTCAAAGGGATTCTTTTACACTCCGTTGTAATATTTTGAACAACATTTGTAATAAATATATAAATAGCATGAAGTTATTTTTTGTAATTATAGAAAAACTGAAATAGTTACTATGATTAAATTTGTTAACTGCATTGACAATTGAGCATTATATTTATATAAAATTTTGTCACGAAACAATAGTTTAAATAAACGAAAATTATTAGAACTTTTTAATATAAAAAATTATTCATACCTTGTGATCTGCTGTGAATTCAGGTTCTTTACTTTGGCACTCGTTATTTTCATTTCTCAGTCTATTTGTGAAATTGTCCAAGCTTTCATCTAAGACCTTTTTGGTAATAGCGTCTTTCCTTAACTGCTCTATTTTTTTACTGTTCGCTGCAGTAACCTTTTTCAAAGACTCGATCGAACGAACATAATTTGTTTGCCATGAATTACGAGCACGTCCATTTAAGGGAGAATGATGCTGAGTGTCGGAAGTATGACCATCTGGAGATGGAATGAATGGAGGATCACCGTCGAGAGGACTTTGCGGAGGAACAATCTCAATATCATCGTCATATTGACGAGTAGCAGTAGGATGTTCAATTTCATCAATGTCTGCATAATATTGGTCTGCATCCAACTCAGCACGTGATGCTGAGGCCGTCCCTTCGGTATTTTTCTAAAATTTATAACAACAATTATCTATTATCAAATAACAAGACGATCGAAAATTTTTATAATTTTTCTCTATAAATAAATTATTTTTACAAAAACTTTATTAAAATAGTACAAGTTGAAATTCGAAAAACTAAAAATTGTAATTTTTTTAACTACTTTATTAATAATAATGTATTTACGTGAAAAAAGCCCCTAATTATCAAATATCTCATCATTCCTTTATTGTGACAACTGACATTACCACAAATTATTATAAAGACGTCTTGTAAAGATTTATTAATACAGAAAATTTTCTATAAGTAATATTAATTTGATACTTTATAAATTTCGATTTATCGTAATTATCGATTACCTTTTTAGAGTTATTGTCATTTGTTGAACTTTTCTTCGCTTTTTTAGTCAGTGGAGTGCCAATGCTGTTCCTTTTTATAATAGGGATTCGCTTCTCCGATAAATGATTATTGGCACATCGCAATTCATCAATTGTATCTACAACAATGTGTTTAAAAAAGTTACTCGGGATTCAACGGATATCTGACAATTTTTATAATTTTTTTCAACTAAACTTTTATAAAAAAATATTCCATTCAAAATCTTTTGAAAGCAATTCAAGTGGAATTAAAAAAAAAAAAAATATTTAAAAAAATGTCGGATATTTGCTGAATTTAGTATCATTAATAAAAATTTGTTTCAATTATAGCAGTAAAAATTTTAATTACCAGCCTGATCTATTATTTTAACTTCTGCATATTCACTATCGCCAATTTTTAAAAATACTGCACCGTTAAAATCACCAATATCTGCGAAATTTCTCCACACTTTGTCATCTTTTTCGTAAACCAAGCTACGATGAACTATTTTATACGTAGGGTTCTTTATCATTAGTAATTGAATAAGCACATATTTGCACAAGGCACTCATCCTTTATTTTTTAAATACAATATTATTAATTTTTTAGACGTTTAAAAATTAAATTATTTCTTAGACATTATGCAATCTTATTACAATAACACTTGATTACACGAGTCAATATAACCTATAATTTTGTTGTTAATTCCCACGTGTTTTGTCCATAGAGATATTATAAATAGAGGGGGCAAGGCATAGCGCTGCCTGCAAGTGGAAGCGTCCGCTCGGTAGAAAGAGAAGGAAGACCGGACGGGTCTTGCATCTCTCTCGCACCTCTTCGCTGATTGGCTGCGACAGTCCCGTCGGTCACCACAGTCATACTCCCCCCACCACATAGCTCAGCTGAACAGCGACCGATAGAAGAGGTGCGAGAGAGATGCAAGACCCGTCCGGTCTTCTTTCTCTTTCTACCGAGCGGACGCGTTCAGAACTACCTTGCCCCCTCTATTTATAATATCTCTATGGTTTTGTCTCGATCACCAATCTATAAGTTTTAACGGTGTAGACTTAGCCGGGCGGCTACGGGAGCTACGTCACAACAGGCGAATATGCAAATGCAGTGAAATGTGATTTATCTTTACTTGGGCAGAGTATAATACTTTTACCTACGGAGAATATAAATACACGCTATACACTCCTCGCATTTGGCATTAATCTAACCTATACTTATAAGTTATGTTATTATTAGTCATTACATGTGCTTGGAGTTTTTGAATGAAATTTAGAAATTAAAAAATTATAAACGTCGTAAACAAATATAGAAAAAAATATATATGTAGTAAACATAAGCTCCAAACAAATTACCGTTCTAATGATAAGTGGATTTTAAACTTTGATCGAACTTTTTTGTACTGTTTATGACCATATTTATATCCTAATTTTCATTTTAATTACACAATGTAAGTTTAAAGTATAATTTGAGTAACTTTTTTAATCATAATTCGACATTAAAACTAAATGCAGTTTTACATTGATCATAGTGAGTAGTCTATTTGTAAATGACACTGAAATTCTCAGAAATCTTACAACATGAAAAATATATTTTAAGAAATAAATTAGTTATAAATACGGTAAAGGACCCAGTTTCTGATCTCTTAAGGGTAACAATTGATGTTAAATTTAAATAATTACTATAACATTCAACTTAAAAATAACTTAATTATTTTTTCAAATAGTTTACAATGTTCTGAATAAGACCGTGTAAATGGTAAAATTATTTGAATTTAGTTAAACATTTTAATAATTATTTTAAAAACCGATGTACAAGGACCCACTTTCTGATCCTCGCCATTTCTCATATTGTAGTTTTTGACCCTCGACGTGGCCCAGTTTGTGATCTTCAAATTGATAAAAATTTACTGTTTTTGACATTATCTATTAATTAGTTTTATAAATAACTAATTTAATAAAAAATAAACAATAATTTAGAAAAAAAAATTCCTTACAAAAACGACAAATTTGGTAACATTTTTTAAAACTCTTTCTTTTAAAATTCTTTTAATCCAAATCCAATTAAGTAAGGATATTATTATCGTAACAAGATTATTTAAATTTTAAAACGCTTTAAATTTTTTCGACAATTACTATTTTACTTTTTTACTAACTGCTTAGAGTATGGGTCAAAAATGGCTTCCACAGTCACTTCAATCTTAAAATTTTTTTTTAATTACTAATAATTAGACATAGAATATATCACTTTATGTTGTTCTAATAACTTATTTTATGACTAAAGTTCAATATTTTTATTTAATTCTGAATAAAGCTGAAAAGGTTAGAAGCTGAGGCATGATCAATAATTGGGTCCTTTACCTTATATCAAATAATTTTTTGTCAATAGTAAATTTTGATAATATATAAAATTTTTTTTCTTAATTGCTTTACTTTTGATAAATAATATGAAATAATTTTTATCTTACTTCTAAATGTCTAGGAGTCTTTATTAAGAAATAATAACAAAAAGTTTATTGCACAAAACACGAAATAGATTGAGACAATCTTCTCATTGGCAATTTTTTTATTTTCAGATTCTGTCAAAATATCATACATGTCATTATTATTTTTCAGATACATCAGCAATGCCTAAACCAAATAAACCAGGCATGTCTCGTACTGCAATAATAAAACGAAACCAAAAAAAATTAAAAAGTTTTCTACAATCATCTCAAAGTATTCATCCAATTCCACAAAACTTTTTTGAAAATATGGTAAATATATTTTTCATGACTGTACATAATTTCTTTGAAATAATTTATAATTCATTTTTTATTAATTCTTGAATATGCGTTTCGTAGCCTTCAACATCAGATACGCAAATTCATCTTGATGTGGATTCTTCAAATGAAGAAGACGCCTCTAATAAGTCGGGTGATACGACCTGTAGTAATGACGGCATTGAAGAAATGGTTCTAGTGGAGGATGATGAGGATATATACGATAATAATAGTGGTAATACAGAGGATGATCATCGTCATGATGATGATATCAATAAGTATGATATTGGTAATGATTGTAAGGATCATGACAACGAAGAAGATGAAGATGAGAATTATGATGACGAAGAAGAAGATGCAGTTGTTTATAGTCATGGCGAAGAAGATGAAGATGAGAATTATGAATATGAACAAGAAGCAGATGATGAAGAACAAGAAGATGCTGCTGTTGATGATGATGATGATGATGATGAAGACGACAATGATGATGACGATAATGACGAAGAAGATGATGATGACGATAATCCATTTTTCTCTATTAGTAAAGCTAATTTCTGTAAGATACCGCTGTTATCTAACAAAAATATATACATGAACGATCATTTTCTGTCTTTTGTCGCAACTGCTATTAAAAACCACTGGTCATATGAAGGAATATTAGATGTTTTTCACTGGATAAAAGCATCTCATACTGCAAGCCACTTGCCAACTACCAAAGCTGCATTATGGAAGATTTTGAGTAGAAAGAAGTCTATGATCACACATCATTATTATTGTGAATTATGTGGGGGATATTTAGGTACGAAAAATAAAAAAAATCTTTTAAAAGTATTATGTCCTTGCAAGACATGTGGCCCTGAAAAATCCACGAAACATCTTGGGTACTTTTTAAACATCAGTTTAATTTCTCAAATCAAGCAATTATTTCAAATACCAAATATAGCACAGTCGTTGCAGTACCGATTTCAAAGGGAGAAAAAGAATAATGAGGCTTTTGAAGATATCTATGACGGTTTAGAATATCAACGACTATGTTCGCCTGGCAATTTTTTAGAGGAATGGTATAATTTTTCTTTTATTTTCGACACAGATGGATGTCAAATTTCAAAATCTTCAAAGACAAGCGCGTGGCCTGTCTATGTGGAAATTAACGAATTACCGCCTCATATGCGCAAGAAGTATGTTTTGTTAGCCGCTATATACGTTGGTAATCAGCATCCGAATATGAACAATTTATTACGACCATTTACGTTACAAATGAAGAAATTTTTTACAGAAGGCATAACTTGGCAACCATCTGCGACAACTGAAGTTACCTCAAGATTCATAGTCTTAGCCAGTTCTCTAGATGCTCCTGCGCGTGCAGCAGTACTTCGGATGAAACAATACAACGGCTACTTTGGTTGTGTACATTGTTACGCGAAAGGAAAGTCTATGAATAGAAGAATGATATATCCATTTAAAGAATCTTATCAGAGATTGCGGACAGAACAGGAAGTGAGGAAAGACATGAAGTACGTCACAAGAACTGGCAGAATAAGACACGGAGTAAAAGGATACTCATCGCTAACTGCTTTACCTTTATTTAATATAACCAAAGGGGTAATCGTTGAAACTATGCACTCTGTTTTTTTAGGCGTGGTAAAATTACACACTACAATTTTGATAAAAACTACAGGAACTCCTTATTATATCGGAAAAAAAGAAACCTTAGAAATTATCAACAAGACTCTATTATCAATAAGGCCTCCATCTCGTCGCTCCCGAAAACCACGGCAAATACAATTTTATGCTCAATGGAAAGCATCGGAATGGCGTAACTGGTTAGATTATGCACCTATTTGTCTCCAATCTGTTTTAGAAGAAAAATACGTGAACCATTTAAGTTCACTTTCTGAGGCCATCCATTACTTGAATAGTGACTCTTTAACTTTATTTGAACTTAATCGAGCAGACATTTTATTGAAAGAATATGCAAAATTATTCGAAGAATATTTTGGTTTAGTAAAAATGTCATCGAATGTACATTCATTATCACATTTGGTTGAGTGTATCAGGAATTGGGGTCCTATGTGGGTACACAATGCCTTCATTTTTGAGTCGTGGAATAAACAAATAGTTGATTCTCTAACCAGTCCTGTTAGCCAGCAAGATCAAATCGCGACTCGCTTTTTAATGCAACGTTTCGTCAATCATACAGCGTTTGATCCATTAATTTCTAACGAAGCAAGAAATTTCATAATAAAGAAATTACGAATTGTTGATGAAACAAGCAGAGTAGAATACCGCAATAAGTTTGTTGTACCAACGAAGTCAAAAATACATTCTTTGTCAAGACAAGAAAGCAGTGTTCTACATGACGCTGGTTATACTCCTGAGCGACTTACCTCATATGAAAATATGCATCTGAATGGAGTTAAATTTTCATGTGTAAATGAAAATAAAATAACGAAATTTTCGGACTCTTTTATATTTAATGATATTGATGGAACGTTTAGCACAATCAATGCTATTGTGCGATTTTACAGCAATAATCAAGTTATAACCGGTATAATTGTTAATAAATTTCAATCTATTAATTGTGCATTTAACACACATCACATCCATATAATCAAGCCAAGGAACACCTTAAGCTTCATTGAAGAAACCCGAAAGATAAGACCTGCTATACTGATGACTACCGACAATGCAACTTTCGCTGTGAAACTTGCAAATTCGTGGGAAACCGATTGAAAATTATATATAGATACAAAATTTTTTATATTTACATCATATTTTATAAACAAATTATTACTTAATTACAAAGAAACAAATATAATATTATTAATATTATGTAATAAGATAACATATTATATATGTATATATGTATGATTGTTAATAAAACCATTTTCTAATTAAAAAATTTTTAAGTTTTTCAGATTCACCACATAGATCGGCTGCCCAATTTCAAAACACAGTAACTGTAAAATTTTTAGATCTGATTTTTATTGGTATTGTTACATTTTTCATTACATTTAAAATACAATCTGAGGTTTTTGTTAATAAAAAAGTTTTTGTAACATATTATCTAATTATAAATCATATTTTTTATTGATCTAATAGGTAAAGTTTTCTTAACCAAGACAAATTAGAAAAACTTTAAGAATTATTCCTTATTGTGTTTTGAAATGGGGCAGCCAAGGTGATTTTAATTATAAAAAAAGGCCATTCGGTATCCGAAATGGAAGTCGATTTCTTATTGAAATTTGGAGAAATTGTTATCGAATAGTAAAGTTATTTAAATAACAAATGCCTGTGTTTGTTTATAATAACCCGAAATTAATTTAGACAATTCAATCAATCTAAATTTGAAGCTAATTTCAATATTATTCACATACTTTTTCTATAAATTAACTAAACTCTATTACTCAAACACTGCTAGTTGAAGAATCGATCTAAAATGCGGTTTTTGGTATTTTGAACATTTCAAATGGCCACGGTTTCTAAAATAATTGACCGATTTTGTTTGTTTCTGAACTTAATAACTCGAGCCTAAAATAAATTGATTGTAATTAGACGGAATAATGTTAAACTATTATTTGTATTCCTAAAGTTCTTATAAGCCTGATACGGAGATAGGCTAGAATAGAGCATACTTCTGCGCATTCGTGCTTTAAGTCTTATAAGGCATGTAAAATTGAAGTCGCTAAAATTAATTTTATTTCCTCTTCAGTCATTAATTTTTTAACACATTTGTCCACATAATTTTATGATATTTAATAAATTTATAAAATAAAACTTTGATCGGTAATTTACTAACGAATCACGCGTCAAGAACTGTTGACTTACCGACACTTCACCTTCAGAACACCAGCACTTAACTTGCAAACAACTTTGAACTGACCGTCAGTATACCATGTTTTTACCTAACAAAAACTCTTCATAAACTATCGAATCATGATTTTATGACAGTTAATTGCTAATAAAACTACGGCTATTACACGATAAATTGACCTTTGCTTGACCTTCCAACCATCCAATAAAGATTATAAATACACCGTTTGAAGCTTTCACAACTTCACTTAATTTTCACCGTCGAACGACGGTAGCTTGACGATAAATAGACTTTCTTTATCTGTCACACGAATTCACGGTGATGTTACCGTCATATCACTTAAGTCTAACCGTGATCATGAATCCGCCAGGGTATGTTGTCTACAATACAAAGAGTTTTTGATCCTCTGGGATTCCTATGTCCCGTATTATTGAAAGCGAAGCTAATGATTCAACGATTGTGGGACACTAACGACGATTGGGATACGGAGATAGATACAATAAATAGGAATGAGTTCCTCGCCTGGATACAACAGTTGCAGCTGCTAAGAGTATTGAAATTTCCTCGATGGATCTTTGGAGAAGAAGGGAACGAATCGATCTCTTTGCATGTTTTCGTCGATGCCTCTAAGGATGCCTATGCTGCTGTTATCTTTGTACGAGTTGAAACCACGTTAGGAGTAGAAGTGCAGTTGGTAGAGGCGAAGGCAAGAGTGGCTCCGAAGGGAAAGAAAACAATACCTCGAATGGAACTGCTCGCCGCTTCTATTGGAGCGAGAATGATGTATCATTTTGGACAGTCTATGGGTTATACCGACGTTGGAAAGTATTATTGGAGCGATTCGACTACGGTTTTATCCTGGATACGACAAGGGAAACAGTGGGTGACTTTCGTTTGGAATCGTGTGCAAGAGATCAGACGATTTACAGCTACAGAATCCTGGAGATATGTGCCAGGGGAAAGGAACCCTGCCGATTTACCATCGAGAGGTTGTGATGCAAAGAAATTTCTCGAGACGAGATGGTGGGAGGGTCCGGAGTGGCTGAAATTGCCCCCAGACGAATGGCCTTCTGAAGAAGGAGAAGTCGACGAGAGATCGGTCAATGAGGAATTGCGCAAAACTCCAATGCGATCGAAAGTCAATACATATTCGACAACCGAGACGTGTTTGGTACCTATCCTCGAAGGAGTCGTTATGAGTAATGTACCCAATAGTCTTGGATCCTAGACATCTGTTAACAAGAAGAATTATTCAACACGTCCATGCAAAGCTTAACCATGCGGGTATTGGTGTGGTTATGAGCAACCTACGAGAAAAGTATTGGATTCTTCAAAGTCGTAAAGCTGTACGGACCGTCATCAATAGCTGCGTGATCTGCCGGCGACACAATGCACGGGGAATAGAGGTAGCGCCTGCCATTCTGCCAGAACATCGAGTTCGGGATGCTGCAACCTTTGAAATAACGGGCGTCGATTACGCGGGACCACTTTTCTTAACTGAAGGACATAAGCGGCCTATGTTTGTTTATTCACCTGTGCAGTCTATCGCGCTGTACATTTGGAGCTCACGACATCGTTATCAACTGATGGATTTCTACAGGCCCTGAGGAGATTTATCGCTCGCCGAGGAAGACCTTCTGTCGTTTATAGTGATAACGGTCGAAACTTTGTGGGAACTAATAATTTATTGCGAGGTGTCGATTGGCGGAAGATTACGCAATACTGTGCACTCGAACAGATAGAGTGGCGCTTTAATCCTCCATCAGCTGCATGGTGGGGAGGATGGTGGGAGCGTCTCATACGCATAATTAAGGATCTGCTGAAGAAGACTCTGAGAAGGGCCCATCTTAACTATGAAGAAATGGTCACCATCCTGTGTGACTGCGAAGCTGTGATGAATTCTAGGCCTCTCACTTATTTAATGGATGAAGCCATTGAAATCATTACCCCTAACATGTTTCTCCGAGATATCCAGGAAGGCGGTGTTCCTGATCTAGATCAAATCGATCGAACTCCCATCTTGTTCGGAGGTTACGTTATCGACAGAAATTAAAGGAGGAGTTGAAGAAACGTTTCCGCATAGAGTACTTGGGACAATTATCTGCTCGGAGCAAACGTGAGCCCATCTCTACTCCCTTGAAAGTCAATGATGTTGTACTAGTAGCCAACGATTTGCAGAAAAGGATGGACTGGCCTTTGGCTCGAATCAAAGAGACTTTCACCGGCCACGACGGCAACACAAGGGTGGTAAAGCTGCAAACTGCTTCCGGAGAATTGATTCGACCTGTACAACGGCTAATCCCTCTGGAAATGAGGACGGAAGATACATGCGAGTCCAGTTCCTCTTGTGCCCGCCAAGAGAAATTACAAACATCATTCCAAGATCCTTTGGCGAACGATATCTCACCAGTGGTGACAAGAACAAGGAGCGGACGTAGCGTGAAGAAACCAGAGCGATTAGGATTCTAACTCGATTCCCTTTTTTTTTCTTTTCTCTCTCTTTCATTCGAGTTGTATATAGACGAAACAACTCGAAGGTGGGAGTGATGTTGCGAATGCGACTTAAGTTTCGAGTGTGATCGATAGGAGGAGCTTTCTTTTTACCGTTTTATGTTTTTAGGAATGCGCTCGTCTCTCTAGTTAGTTTATAGTTGACGGTGCTGCCC
The DNA here is from genome assembly GCA_901521435.1 of Crematogaster levior. Taxonomy (NCBI): domain Eukaryota; kingdom Metazoa; phylum Arthropoda; class Insecta; order Hymenoptera; family Formicidae; genus Crematogaster; species Crematogaster levior. The sequence continues at coordinate 1,155,577 of CABEGB010001081.1, forward strand.
TCAGTTCCTGAGAGAGAGAGAACTGGGTGTCTCCAATCCGCACTAAATACGCGTCATTATTACAGAATTGCTGTGTTAATTATATCCTCTTTTAACGATTAAAGTGTTGGTTACAAAACAAAGCTAAAGTTCTTCCCTTGTACCAATTATCAACGACTGCAACAGGTGTCGACGTAAAAAAAAAATGGCTTACTCCTTAGCAACGAGTAACAACTGATTTCGAGAGGCGGAGTAACGAGCGTCATATGACAAATCAGTCATACGGCGAAGCGATCTACAAAGGACAATCGCTGCAGCGAACACGGATCTTTATCCGGATAGGTTTTGACGCGAAGATCCGCGTTCGTCCTTTGTAGATAGCGCCTACCATCGCTTCGCCAACCGGCTTCTATAATCTTGCAATGGGGAGGTCTCTTCTCGTCGCGCGCTTTTACTCGCGCAGATTGGCTTATCTTATTAAATTAATTTCTCGTTAATTATTGCGAAAACAACAAAGTGGTAAAGGACTTTTCTACTTGATTTTACCTGTTCTACCTGCACACTTCGGCTTTTCCAAAATGTTTCAGACACCCTGTATATATATATATATATATGTAGGAATTGGAAAACGTAATATATTTCGAAATCATTTGTCGGGTATGTTGATGTTCTGCGCGAGATATGTTTGTTTGTCGAGTGACTCTTGTGTCCTGTTGGGGAATGTGGTGTGCGAGCGCGCGATTTCGGGACCACCGAATCTGCGGGTGTCATTGCCTGATTGGCCCACGTATTTTCGGATGGGCAATATAAATGGCCTTTCACGGTGTCGAAAGAGAGAGCCCGCCGGATTCCGCGAAAGCAACAACGTGTGACTTAGAACACGCGAGCTTAAAGAACAGAGCAAGTTTGTATTTCTTGTAATAAAGCTAGTTGTAGAAGTTATCAGTATACACGAGATTCGTTCATCATTTCTTTTATAAAATCATAATCCAATACGAAATCCTACAAATTTGGGGGCTCAGCCGGGATTTGAACTGAGATAGACGTAGACGAGTTGCAGTAATTCTGAGCGCGATAACGTTGGCCGGGAGTACGGTGACGCTGAGCGCGATAGCGCTGGCCGTGAGTGCGGAAACGCTGTGACAGAGTGAGACGCAGAGTAGGCGGTAAGGTAACGGGAGACGCTATGAGTCCTACGAAGAACCCTGCCGATTTTACGGTCTTGTCGCTTAAAGAAAAACTAAAGGCTATGGGAGTGAGTACGGCAGGAACAAAAAACGAATTAATAAATCGTCTGATGGAGGCGGATCCGACGGGCAATTGGCTTCATGAGTCAGACGATGTGCAAAATGATCTAACGCACAATGAAGAGCAGGATGCATTGGAGACAGCCGGCGTAAGCGAGATGGAGGGAGCACAGCGAGAGATAGAGATGCTCCGGAGAGAGAGAGGGCTTTTGGAGCGTGAGCTTGCGGTGGCGCGGCGGGAGGCAGAACTTCTTCGGGAGAGGCGAGGAGGGAGAGAGGTTGAGACGGAGCGCATGAGGGCCGGGCAGGTGACGGATCCGACGGAGATGATGGGGATGACGGCGCGGGTCGGCATAACGGCTGTTGCAGAGTTATTGGCACATTTTGACGGGACGAATGATTCCTGGGAGGTGTGGGAGAGGCAGGTGCGTCTACTCGTGACTACTTACAAACTGCAAGACGAAATGACGAAGATATTAATAGGCTCACGACTCAAAGGAAGGGCGGCTGAGTGGTTCCGCTCGAGACCTGAGCATATCGAGATGTCGACAAACGATCTCTTATTGGCAATGAAGAACATGTTTGATCACCGTCCAAATAGAGTAGCGCGAAGGAGAGAATTTGAGGGGCGCATGTGGAGAAAGGGCGAGGCCTTCGGCACGTACATGCACGACAAAATTATCCTGGCGAATAAGGTGCCTGTTGAGGAGAGCGATCTCGTCGATTATATTATCGATGGAATAGCGGATCTGAATCTGCAGAATCAAGCGCGGATTCAGGGATACACGACGACGGCATCTCTGTTGCGAGCGTTCGAGAAGGTGGCCCTACGGCCTGGTGAGGGGAGACCGAGAGACGGTGTCGGCGCTCCGACGGGACGGTCAAGCGGCGACGCGAGGTGTCGCGGAGGATCGAGGGCGCGAGGAGGCGATGGAGGAGAGCAAAACCTGAGGCGATGCTATAACTGCGGAGGGCTGAATCACATTGGTGCAAACTGTCCGACGAGGGAGAGCGGCGTGAAGTGTTTCCGATGCGGTGAGCGCGGGCACGTGGCGGCAAAGTGCGCGGGGAAGGTGAGCGCTAGAGACAGCTGTGCGATAAGCGAAGCTTGCGATAAAAAATATTATAAAGACGTGCATATTAATGATTGTAAAGTTCTTGCGATGATAGATACCGGGAGCGATATGTGTTTGATGCGTGCTGATTGCCATGGTAGACTGAACGTTCCGTTGGTAAAAAATAGAATCTATTTTCGGGGCATAGGTTCGGATAAAAACGAGACATTGGGCGAGTTCGAAGTCGACGTTGGTATTGATAATGACGTATATTCTATGAGAATTCGTGTAGTTTCCGACGGGCTTATGCGGTATGATTTTATTATTGGAAATGATTTTCTGAGAACCGTAGAGATCACGATAAAAAGGGGTGAAATGTTAATTTTAAGACCGAGTCCGGATCCGAAATTGTCTGAATTACCGGAAATATTTCAAATTGATCACGTGTATGAAACAAATAAATTAGATGTTGCACATCTTGACGATAATTACAAAAATGCGTTAGAAAGTATGATTCACAATTATGCGCCAAATAAAATGCGCAATGTGGATGTAAAAATGAGACTAATTCTTAAAGACGATGAGCCCGTATATCAGAGAGCGCGGAGATGTTCTGAACAGGAAAGCAGATAATAAAGAAACAGATAGAAGAATGGATAGGCGACGGTGTTGTGCGACCTTCGTTGTCAGAATATTCGAGTCCCGTGGTCTTAGTGAAAAAAAAGAACGGCGCGTATCGGTTATGCGTTGATTATCGGCGTTTGAATCAGAAAATTGTGAGAGACCGCTATCCCCTCCCACTGATTGACGATCAGCTGGATCGGCTGCAAAGCGCGAAAGTCTTCACCACGTTAGATCTTGAAAACGGATTTTTTCACGTTGAGGTGGACGAGGATAGTCGGAAATACACGGCATTTATTACGCCAGACGGACAATATGAGTTTCTGAAGATGCCGTTCGGTTTGTGTAATTCGCCGGCAGTGTTCCAAAGATTTGTGAACGCGACTTTTCGAGATTTTATTAACGACGGGACAGTGTTAACTTACATGGATGATTTGATTGTGCCATCAAAAAATTACGAAGAAGGCCTAGGAAAATGCGAGCGAATATTTGTTAGGGCAAGTGAATGCGGATTGATGATCAATTGGAATATTTCACCCTTTTAAGAACAAGTAGAGCTCTCTAGTAACGAGATATACGCAATACGGCCGCACCGGCAAGGCGTTATCGCGGCCGCTTTAGACTCTGTTTGGAAGAAACAAAACAAGCACAAAAGTTTTTAGGTTTGTCCGAAGGGTTTTGAAATCATTATCTCTGGTTATTCATGAATTGCGCACCTCTGACTTTAGCCCTGTATTGAGAAAGGATAAGTTGCCTGAGGATGAAAGAGAGAAACGTGTTTGAAGGAGCTGAAGCTGTTTAGTGAGCAAACCCACCTTAAGAGGAGACATACAATAAATGCTAATCCACCTGAACTTCCACCGATGCGTCTAAATATGGCTGTTGGCTATTCTCTTATCACAATATGACAATGATCATTGCCGTCCTGTATTATGAGCGATCGCACAACTTCGCAGCAGAGGAAAGTATAGCAGTTATGATATTCGAGGCTATGGTTATTATAAAAGCCTTAAAAAGTTTCTGTATATTTGATAGGTATTTCTTTTAAGATAATAACGGATTGTAGGGCGTTTAGTCTGACCATGAGTAAAAAAGATTTGTGTGTGCGTGTTGCGAGATGGGCTCTACAGTTAGAAGAGTTCAATTATGTTATCGAGCATCCCGGGAGCTTTACATGCACGTAGACGCGTTTATAGAAACCGCCACCCGTGCGCATGCTGCTAAGTGAGCGCGAAGATAGTGCATAATCTCGCGAAAAGCGCAGAGTGAAGACGCGCCGCTTTGCTATGAGGAGAAATAACTGAGCTGAGGAGGCGAACAAAAAGCTACATGCTGGTTGCAAATATGAGAGCGGGAATTTTATTGTGGTTGACGAAATGAGCAATGGTGATTCCTCGATCGATGCAGGCGCTGATTATTAGGTGGGCAAAGAAGGAGAGGTTGCGCATGCCCAGGTGGCAAAACGGCGTATAGTCGCGAATATACTGGATGTCGATCTGGTTAAAGTCGAGAGATGGTCTTGGGGCGGCAAAATTACTGTATTCTGATCGAGAAGAAGCAGGGCAGAAGGAGGGACCGTTGACCCACGGTGCGCGGTGATGTTCCCTTGGATACTTTCTCCATCTGATCACTCTGCTCCCTTGACGCGCGTCGGTGCATGAATATTGCAGTGGACGACCACTGGGCTTTGGTCTGGCTTTGGCCGCGGTTACAAGACGGGCAAATACAGGAGGTCGGCATGTTGGTGAGACAATCGGATATTTTTGGAAACTGAGGAGGACTGTTATCGTGACTGCGTCTGGCATTCATGTCCGATTTTCAGAATATTGCGAGGCAGTAGGAGGCAAATATGTCCCCGTATATAACAACGGGAATGCTAAGGCTAATGGATGACAGAGCAAGTACGCAACAACCGAAATCAATCTCAAGAAGATTTGTAGTTAACGCCTCGACCGGAAGAATGGCAAAGGCAATTTAAGTATGGCGTCAGAAGTATCTGAATACGACGCAAATATGTAGTGGAACGACGCTCTTCAATTATTATTTGGGACAGATATCAGAATGAGGACGATGTTTCTGCATCCAGATTTAGCAGAAGAGGAATTAATTTATGTTCAAAGAGACCGCACGGAAGCAAGAACCCGAGCCAAGGATGGCTGGGCGGTGAAAACCGCCGAGGACGAAGATACAGATAAGCAGAAAAATTGGCTACATCTACACGACCGGGTGATCTTGTTGTTGCCAAGAGGACGGCAAGCTAAGCCCGGATGGAAATTAGCGCATGCGGTCAGTCCAAAATGGCTGGTGGTGGTGAATCGATCGCTATAATTGTCGAGAAAGCGGGCTATAGCCCATTATAATCACCGGCAGAATAAAGGCGAAGCGCTGGGATTGATGAGAGCGACGAGATGACAACCGACGAGAACCTGAAAAATAAGTCTGAGGCCAGATGAATAGCGCAGAAATCGGTCGAATTGCAGGAATTTAAAACGCAATATATTTCGAAATCACTTGTCGGGTATGTTGGTTGTTCTGGTGCGAGAGCAGGCGTTTGTTTGCTGAGGACTTTGTGGTCCTGCTTGGGGAATGTGTGGCAAGTGAAAGATTTCAACCACCGAATTCATGGTAAGGTGTTACGGCTCTGATTGGCCCAATGCATTTTCTGCTGGATGTAAGTAATATAAATGGCCTTTCATTGTGTCGAGAGCCCGCTGATTCATGCGAAAGCAACAACGTGTGACTTAGAACACGAGCTAGAACAGAGCAAGTCTGGTATTTTAAATAAAGCTAGTTGTAGAAGCATTGTATACACGAGATTCACCATCATTTTATAAAATCCATAATCCAATGAAATCCTACAATAT
>CABEGB010001082.1:0-125587 GCA_901521435.1 Crematogaster levior
GGATTATACGATTGCATATGATTTAATTCAACTTTACGCGCACTTTAACGTAGCCTGAAAATGATACAAATGGTCATGTTTCTAAAGCTTGATCGCTAAAATTGTTATGAGCAAATGGTAATAACTTAACAAGTACATGAAACAAAAGAAGTAATATGTAAATGTAATAATGTAACATATTCTGATATTCTGTGAAACAACGACGCAAGAAGAGACGCATAATTTTGTAGAAACATCGTTTCAAATCTGTATGAAATTGACAAAAAACCGGTCAAAAAACCGAGTCATTTTTCTACGAAATCGTTTATTGAATCGTTTTCTTTAACGACACTGCGTATAAATAAGATATTTATACAAACATGTATAAAAAATAAGTAATGAAATGAATAATAAAATTATACATACCGTTACTTCCACGTGGGTCCTCTCTGCTTTCGTCGAAAGTGCTTTTTCCAAGAAAGACGTTTTTTATTCGGGAATCTGTATATCGCTTGTAACAAGGATTGTGCACAGAAATCGATTGAACATTTTCCAAAAGATGCCGATGTTCTTCCACTTGTCTTTTTTCACTAAATTTTAGAAGTCTTTCAATACCTTTCGCTTTAACTTCACGCACGTCGTTGAGTAACGGCTGTTTACATATAAAACAGTCGCTCATCTTAATAATTTCTAAAAACTTCGCTGTACATGCATTCGAACCCTCGGAACGCCGCGAAAGAACTGACTGAAAACGTCGCCCGAGCAGATGTTTCGAGTTCCCTGCATCTGCAGGTCTGAACCAGTATATCCCTCCGCACAATGGAAAGGTCTTCTGTATACCTACTCTCGCATTCCACAGCGCGATAACCGTTACACTTCCCAGAAAATATGTCATGCCCACTCTAGAAAAAAGACAGAAGCGAAAACAGCGCCGAACTCGGCCCGGCGCGTGCCTCCGTCCTGGCGGCCTATTGTCGACGAATCGGATCGAGTCATAGCTCATTTTGTTCGTCTTTTCAAGTTCTACAACTTTTATTTCGACGAAAAAAGTGATTTATCTTCACCAAAACGAGATAAATGCAAAAAAACGTGAAAATTAATGTCCCCCCCCCCACCTTTCACCGCAAAAAACACGTGAACCATTGACTCTACGTGGAAAATGTTCAGGAACAAAATTGTAGGGCGCAAAAAAGGCTACAAAATGGGATGTCAAACGTTAATATCCGATAGCAATTGGCCGAGATATGGCGAAAAAACGAAATTTTTATAAAGGGGGGCCCCCTTAAAGTTCCCGGGCCCCTGGGAATACGCAAACTTGGAAATAAGCTTTTCAAAACGTCCCAAACGAGCCCCAAAAGGTTTCATTGAATTGCGTTCACTTTCCCGCTCAAACCTTTTTTTTGTCTAATTTGACTGGCCTATTATTATGTAATTCAAATCCAAGCTCGATTGAGCGTACTCAGAACTTGATCGGTTCAACTGTTATTGAAATTGGAATCTATAAGTCTCTTAACTCGTCAGTTTTAATTCGTTGAATTCGCTGGTTCTAAAGGTGCCACTCTACTATCATTATATCCACTTTTTTTCAAAGCTATATGGTATACAAAATCTGATCAATGTCTTCTTTGCGTATATACTATGTAACGCTAGTACTAGCAATGTTTAAATTTTAGTTCTTTAAGAAACTCAAGAAAAAAAAGTTTCGATGTTAATTACAAACATACATATACAATAAAAAAATTATTATTCAAGAATTTTTATTCAAAATTTTAATATGATTTTTATGTGATTTTGGCATACAAGTTAAATTGATTGTATATCCTCCTCAAAACTAATTAACTTTCAAACTGTTTGAATCTTTTTTAAACACGATGTTTTTGATATATTAAATCATGATTTTTTCATGAAAGAATTGTATTACAGACTTTATCCCTCATATAATATAAAGTGCTATTTAATAAATATGTGAGAACTTATTTATAATTACTAATTATAACATTAAAATATCTCTTTTTTTTTAAGTCCATTTTCGAGAAAGTCATCATCTGGTTGGAAAGGCTGTCACTCTGATTGAATCATATGGAATACCCTTATCCGAGTGACTGTGTCACAATTAAAAACAATAAGATATAATTAAGAATTATGCAGATGAAAATGTATGGATGAGTAAAGCTTAAAAGTATATATTTGTTTTAGTGAAGCATTTGAAGATAATGTTTCCCGCATATGGGATTTCAACTCTAGCGTGAATTAATACCAAACTACTGGTGGAACTAGTTTAAAAGCAGTGCAACAACAGATTAATAATTTGCGATCTTGATTACGTGATTTTTCCACTTAAAAAATAACTACTCCTATTTGGAATATAAATTTTAATGGAATGTAAATTTTTTCTTTTCTTGATGAGATATTGATGTTACATTGATGTTAATCTTACATTATATTAATCTTACATTGATGATATTAATCTTGCAAAATTAAAAAATTAATTTTTCTTTATATTATATTTAAGATCATTAAGTACTTAAGTTGTACAATAAAATAAAACTAACATCATAGCTTTATTTTACCGTCTTAATATAATTATCAATAATATATATAGGTGAAGGCTCTTAGAAGATTGGAAAGAAATGTAACAATTTGTTTACAAGCAATGAACAAAAATTACATATGAGGGCAACAAGGAAAGAATGTCCACATAACACTAAATGTACACAAAACTTTGATTTTAAATAAATGTAGTCACAAACCTTGACAGCAACGAAATATTAATCAAGAAAATAATATCAATCAATAAAATCAGATTTTTAATTTACAAAAACAAAAAATAATACCATAGATTTCACATATAGATTTCCAGTTACAACAAAATAATAAAGATAAAAATAATTTTTAATTTCTAATAAAAATAAAATACTGATTACTTTTAAAAACTAATTACTTTTGACCTACAATATAATAGGTCGCCAGAGTACAATAAGATTTTTGAATAATAAAAGCAATTAATATTGTGGCAGGCGAACACCACTGTGAGCATCGCTGTGGCGCGTGGCGACAGTTAGTTCGGTATGCCGCCGGTATGCGGCGCATAAAGTTGAAGTAAACTCGTAAGTAAAATTCAGCTGGGCTCGTATGTAAAGACTCGCCTTGCGTCAGTTCGTTACGTGTACGCTTTACGTGTACGCGTGTAAACGGTTGCGTTTATATATTATGCCTCTGCTGGCATCGTTATTTGGTATGTCTCCCTTCTGTGGAGTCCAGTTCCTTTTTAGGTCCTCCGATATTTCTATTTCTTTGTTTTCGCGACCGTTTTTCGGATCGCGCTGTTCTTAATGCTTCTTTTTGATTTTCTTTGCTAGTTCTTTTTGCTTAAAAAAGATGTATTGGAGTAAGGAAATTCGTAATTTCACGATAAGAATTAAGAACTTAAATATTAATTTTTATGATCGATTTCTAAGATCATGAGGATTGCTTCAGAGAGTGGAAAATTGTCATTTTACATTTTAGATTCTTGGTTTTTGCTAGAGTTAAATATTTATGTATTCAAATTCCTGTGATAAGCGCGTATAACGCAAATTTAAGGATCTTCCGAGCGAAGAAAATTGATTGTAATTCATCTTTGTTTCAATCGAAAGAAAAGGGAAACGGAGAAGGAAAATTGAAAAGGAAGAGCGAATATAGAACAAAAGCACAGTAGTAATCAAGTTATCGATATTATTTCAATTTCTTTCGTGTATCAGAAATCTTACATACGTCAAAAGTCTATACGATATCTACAAAATATTGAAAAGAAATAAAGGGAGTGAATAAATACACATGTATAAGAAAGTAAGCGAACATTTAAAAGAAACAAGTTGTCTCCTTCCTCTTTTAACTACGTAAGTGCGATAAATACAAGCTCCACCTTTGATACCTGAGGCGGAATTCTCAATAACGACAAATATCAATATCGCTAATTGCTACTATCTTTCATTTTCGGTAAAAATGATTCTTACAGTTATCGCTCGACAATTCTTGATAAATTGATTCGTTCAGTTCCAAAAGATATCGTAATCGCATCGATATGTTTGCGATGAATGTCGGAGGTCTCGCTAAGCAGTTAACGATAATCTGTGTGAGTCAGTCATACAATATGGTATAAAATATATTGATATGTATGTGTGAGTATCTGTACAGAGTAAACAACAGAATCTGTTATATTTGATAAAAAGTTGCTGGATAACAGTGCTGGGTTACAGCTAATACGATAAAACTGATTAAAAGTAAATATGAATATTTTTGTCTTAAATCTTTAAACTTTGTCTTTAATATGTATTGATATATTCTATTTTGAGAAGTTAAAATACTATTGCAATCAATAATATTGCAAAACTATGTTAAAGTAATAATTTAAAAAAAAAATACTTCTAAATTTAAAATTGTAAACATGTAATTGTAATTGCAAACATGTTATAATATTTTATTTTTTTTAATAATAAGAAATATTTAAATAATAAAATATAATAATGAAAAATCATATCAATTATTTTGAACGAAGAGTCGAAAGGCAATTGTTACGAATGACAGAAAATCCGTTCGATAAACGAACGAGGAATTTAGGCAACTGTATCGACTAACTTCGTATCTACTGTTCGATCTTATTGATGCATTTTAACTTCACCTGCAGAGAACAAAGATTACTGGTTTCTTTGTAGAAAAACAAGTAATATAAGTCGCTGTTATGGTTAACTTTTTAAAATAATAATTATAGGCTTTGTTAAATTATATGCTTTATTTTAGATTGCGTAAGATTATTTTTTAAATGTCCATCAGTTTCTGACAATATTATAAAAATGGATTGTATTATTTCCATTTATTTGTATTTATAATGTCTTTACACAGTATTGACCAATTGCACAAAAAAAACATTTTTACTTTTATTTAACAATTTTAACAATTTAAATTTTAAAAAATTTGAATATCTTTGTATAAAATGTGTTACATCCATTCTTACATAATATTTAGATAAATTAGAATTTTACAAGCATCTGCATAATCTTCGATATTTAGATTCGCCTGTAAATATACGAATACTAGCAATTAGCTCTTGATGAATCGCACACTACTCTTTTGGACACCGGCCAGAGCGTATCCATTCTGTCAACCAAAAACGAATTGCGTTTGCATTATGACTTTCGCTTACTATTTGACAAATTGAAAATTGTCCACTTTTGCAATTGATGACACAATGATATAAAAAAATATGTTGTTGATCCATTTGCTTTATATAAATATTTTATAATACTACCACAGATTGCACAGATACACATACATCGTTTTCAATAGCGTATTTTTTATAAACATTTAATGATACATTGGTGATTACTCTAATAATGGACAAAAACGGGATCTAATCCAATGTTATATGGATTATATTCTGCAATGATGATTGTTTTAAAATAACCAATACTTTAAAAACATCTGGATCTATAATATATAATTTGCCATTATTGTTGCTTCTGATTTTACTGCATGTAAAACAGCTGAACTATATAAATGAGGTTTTCTCATCTGAACTGTATAAATGAATCTCCCTCAGTCATTAGCTTGTGTGCTTTTTCTGCACAATACACATGGACTGATTTCTTTTGTTATTCCTTTCCAATAATCATTCCTGTTGGATTTCTTAAATATCGTTTCTTGCTATTTCCTATTCCTTACGTATATGTGCCATTTAATTTTACACAATTATCGGATGGATTATTATTATTTTGTTCGCGAGCGAACGAAGGGCTCCGCTAAGCCCTCATCACGCTGCATTGCATCGCCTGTGTTGCATGGCCTGTGCAACATAGGTGGTGCAATGCAGCTATAACATACATGGAGAGTAGCGGCAGTGATGTGTGTTACATCGCACACATCGCTGTCGTTGCTTTCCATTTGCGCCGCGCACGGGACTTACGTCCCGCTATCAATACATCATAGAACTTACAATTAGCCGCGCTCACGCGGAGCGCGCTCAAGTAGCGAAACGGCGGCGCTGCCGCTTTCCTAAACTCAAAAAGCTTTGTCATCGTCCCCAATTATTTATTTAGAATTATATTTATGTAGAATTTATTTATATCGAATTTTCCGGGCTTTTCTGGAGTGTTCTTTTTATGTCGTCATTTCCTTCAAGAGGAAATGACGACAGGAAAGAACATTCCAGAAAAGCCCAGTATAAAAACGAATGCGAAGTGGGGACGAGGGCCAATCTGCTTAGATTCATTCGAGGTACGACCCGCACGTCTTCAGTTACAGTTTACGAAATTATTCGCACGAATATTTCGCTCGCTTCGAGGATAATCGCCGTTATCCTCTCCTTGTATTCGCGATTACAGAGTCGCTTGCTCTGCCGCGTAATACGCGCCTTGTTGGAGTCGCCTGCTCCACGAGGGTCAGTTCGGTGCGCGACCACCACGTTCGGACTTCTCGCGCGCGTTTTGCAGCGGACTCGCGCTGTCCGCGCAGTGCCCAGTGCCGTGCGCTGAAACGTGTACGCCCTGTACACATTAAAAACTGTAAATATCTTCTGTACATATTGTGACTACATTGACTGTCTTTGTTTAAATATACTTTATTAATTTCTATTAAACTTGCGTGTGAGTGATTATTTGTGTGTGCGTGCTCGTCCATCTCTCGCCTCACTGATCCGTTCAGTCACGAACATATTTATAATACATTTTAATGTACTGTCGCATTTACAAGAGCTTAAACAGAAACATTAGAATAAAAAAAGCTAAATTAATTGCATATTATAACATGTAGTTATACAATATTAAAGTTTCATTAGGAATTTCAATGTGCTCACTGTTTTTGATCATGAATGATTTACAGTGATTACATTGAAATTTCTACATACATTTAAGCGCGACGTATCCTGTTACATAATGTTGAACATTTTTTGAGAGAAGGACGATTAGACATCTCTTCAACTTGACCCATAATATTTTCTGACGATTTGAAATGGGGTTCTACAATTATGTCATTTTTTTTTCAAAATAATCATCTTGAATCAACCCAATAAACACATGATGGTATATTATACATAATAATCAAGTTTATTACTTCCGTATAATTTTAGTTGTGATGTCCGGCTAATATACGTTGTCATAAACTATATTTATTCGTTTTTTTAATGCTATTCTCAAACCAATTAAAATCGTATTTGATAAACGAATAAACTATGTTTTACAAATACGTAATTTTTACGAATAAGTGTGTATATACGTTTGCAATGACTATTTAAAATACGTTGTCTTTATATATATATACGATTTGTAACAGTGGATTTCTGTGAGCTGCGGATAGCCGCGGTTATCCAAAGTTCGGGCGGTGGAGTCGAAGGCTGAGTGAATTAGGCGTGCGTTTAATGTCTTACAACTAGGCTTTATTAGATGCTATTACTTATACACTAACTTACATGCTAACTTATTCCTACTATATACAATTCCGGTATTGCCGGCTTAATGTTTCGCTATTGGCGCGGGTGCGCGTGAACGCCGCTTAACGGGTTCGGCTCGGTTCGCCGGAGATCGTCGGTGCGCTCTCGGAGTTCGGTCTCGCGGCGGAGATCGGGCGTGTTCGGCGGGCTTCGCGGTGTTCCGGCGGCGCGGGCCTGCTTGCGGAGATCGGACGGATTCGGCAGGCTTCGCGGTATCTCGACGGCGCGGTTACGGGTTATCTCGTACGGCGAATTAATTCGTACGGCGGATTAATTCGTACGGCGGATTAATGGATGGCTCGGAAAAGGCGGAGGCCTCTCATCGCGAGGCGGGTTACCGCTCAGCACGCGGCATGCCACTCAACACGTGGGCTTGGATATCGCTACTCAGCTCGTAGCCGGTTTTGAATGCGGATCGGTACTGTCGCTCAACTCGCGAGTCTATGAAACGCTCAACGCGCGTCTTGGAGGAATTGCTCGTTCAGCTCACAAGCGATCGGGATCCGGTGACTAAGTCCCGGTGGATAGACCTGCTCAGCTCGCTGGTCGGAAGGAAGATGCTTATCACCGAAAATCCTGCGGTATATATACCCGCAGGTCGGTGATAAGCGGGTTGGTGCGGCGCGGAAATAATTGTTTATGTCGGGGGTGACTTCTCGCAGTAACGCTTCGTTACACACGTTTGCAATGACAATTTAAAAATACGTTGTCGTTATTTTCTTTTACGATTTTGAATAAATTATATACGATTATACAGGGTGTTTGATAATTCGAACGTCAACCGTAAAATGCAAGTAGAGTAGGTTAAACTGAGTAGAAAAGTTTTGTATCATTTTGCGATTTTCGTAATAATTAATGAGATATTAATTAAAGAAGATCGACCAATACGCGCGAATCTAAGCGCGCGGCGAAGAAGAGACAACCCACGATTATTGTGTAGCGTTTGAGTGCGCGGGGAGAAGGAACAGCCTACCGAGAGGGAGAGAAAGAGAGAGAGAGAGATGCAAAACAATGCGAGAGAACAATTCGGGGCGGTCGCCGCGGTATTCTAGTATTACGCGCTTCTCGCAACGCTTTGTCACGCGCCTAAACAATCGCGTAACAATGGTTGTGGCTATCCCTTCTCCCCGCGCGCTAAAATGCTAGACAATAACGGTAGGCTGTTCCTTCTCCCCGCGTACTCAAACGCTACACAATAATCGTGGGTTGTCTCTTCTCGCCGCGCGCTTAGATTCGCGCGTATTGGTCGATCTTCTTTAATTAATATCTCATTAATTATTACGAAAATCGCAAAATGATACAGGACTTTTCTACTCAGTTTAACCTACTCTACTTGCATTTTACGGTTGACGTTCGAATTATCAAACACCCTGTATATACATATGTAATATACAGGGTGTTTGATAATTCGAACGTCAACCGTAAAATGCAAGTAGAGTTTCAATCATAATTTTTTTCTTTAATTTTTTAGAAGATACGTTACATAATAATAAGAAAATTAGTATTTATAATAATAGAACAGAATAAATTTATTTGTATACGTCAACTTATTATTAATAATTATAATAATAAATTTTTTTTTTAGTTTTTCTTTGCATTCACATTGTAAATATGGCGACTTTCCGCCAACTTTAACCACGATTGTATAGCATCTTTAATACACTGATCGGAAGCATTGTTTCCCTTAAATTGCATTTTAGCAACATCTAGAAAAAATAAAAATTTTTATATAGTAAAAATATGTATTTTAAAAAGTAATAAACAAAGATTATACTGAACAACAAATTTTGATCAATTTTTTATTTCTCAATAAATAATGAGATTTTCTTGTAGAGCTTTTTATACTAAAAAATATACATTTTCAAAAAAAATTCTATAATCTTTAATTTTTATAAACTCCGCTTTGATTTGTTTATGTAATAACGCAAATTCGTAATATATGTAATAACTATGAAAAATTTAAATATTTTTTACAATATATAAAAGTACATATGCTATAAAGTCCTTTTTATTGTTTATGTACAATTTAAAATGAAAAATATATACAATTTAAAATGATATATTAAAGTTATAAAATTTATTGACAATATTTAATGTCAAAAAATTAGTATTGCAATTTTGTAAAAGCTTTTGTAAAAAGTTACTGTGATAGAAAAACTATAGTAATTGATTTATGAGAAATAAATAGTTTGTAACATAGTGTTATTATATGATAAACTTGTTTCAATGTTTAATTAATTGAAAGGATTGTATTATATATACCCGTGATAATGAACGTAATTCTGTAGTTTCGAAACTTTTTTTGTCCTTTCCAGTTGTAAGTTATCGCTAACTCATTTGTGATTACGAATTTTAGCATGTTCATTACACTGGCTCTTGGGTCAACACCGCAAATCGTGGAAAGACGTCCTTTCTATGAAAAATTATAATTGCTATATTAATCAAGTTTAATTATTTTGAAATTACAAAAGTAGACGTGGTATAATTTTAAACCGTATCAGATAGGTGTAAGCAGGAGAGGGTATTTCTCGGCCACCAGTATCTACTGTTTTTTTAGATAGTAGTTGTTGGAATTTTTTAAAACCATCATCGCTTTTCAGCGATAATTCTAGCAATCCGTCCGGTTTCGATGTTGGACTTAAGAATGTTGACATAGTTTGCAAAAGTTGATTTATGCAGACATTGTTCTGTTCAGATAAAATCATTATCTTTTCCATGCGCTCTATTACAAGTTTTTGAAATTATTGTAGAGACATTATTTTTGTCTCTGAATTTATTTTTAGTCTTGACGATACATGTCTTAATTAAATTCAATGTTAATGTTTTGCGCATTTTTTGATGAATAACCTATAAAATAATCAGATCGTATTTGGGAATAAGTATTCTGTAATATCTATTTTTAATAAAATATGTAGTTATATATATATTCGTTGTACAATAAAAACATAAATATATTTGCAATTATACATTATATTTATATTTATTAATACAATATATGTATATTATATAAAATATACTATATATATATATACAGGGTGACCCATTTTAACTTCCCCACCGGATTATCTTGAAAGGAATGCACTTTCTGAAAAAAAGTTTCAGATATAAGTTTTAGTATTTTTCCCTGGCTATTGAATGGCGATATTGAATTTGACCTCGATTGTGAATGTGAAGGTCATTTAAAGGTCAAGTTAATTTTTTTAAATGGGAACCACTATTTTTTATTACATATTCTTGTAGCTGACTTCAAGAGCTTTCCAAAACACTATAATAAAGTATTTTTTTATTAAGTATTTTCCGAGTTATAAAGCTTGAAATAATTTCATAATTTTACTTAAACTGTAAAATATCTCGTAAAATATTTACTTTTCGATGACCTTACCTCAATACTTTTATGCACAGAATAATGAGAGGAACCAATTGGTGTCAAGAAAACACATAGTTGTTTTTAACAAAATGTATGTAATTGTTAGTTACAAATTACATATTTTTTGTTAAAAGCAACTATGTGTTTTCTTTATACTAATTGATTCCTCTTATTATTCTGTGCATAAAAGTATTGAGGTAAGGTTATCGAAAAGTGAATATTTTACGAGATATTTTACAGTTTATGTAAAATTAAGAAATTATTTCAAGCTTTATAACTCGGAAAATACTTAATAAAAGAATACTTTATTATAGTGTTTTGGAAAGCACTTGAAGTCAGCTACAAGAATATGTAATAAAAAATAGTGGTTCCCATTTAAAAAAATTAACTTGACCTTTAAATGACCTTCACATTCACAATCGAGGTCAAATTCAATATCGCCATTCAATAGCCAGGGAAAAATACTAAAACTTATATCTGAAACTTTTTTTCAGAAAGTGCATTCCTTTCAAGATAATCCAGTGGGGAAGTTAAAATGAGTCACCCTGTATATATATATATAACTTAATCTAATTGAAACTGATATCCTACTTTATTACTTGTTTTATTTTATTGTTTCCACACAAAAAAATAAAAAAATTAAGATAGAAACTTAATTATTATGATTCCTAAATATCTAATATGATTTGTAAATATCAATTTCTACATTTAAATAATAATATTCTAATATAATTTTTACAAAAAATATTGATTTGGAAAGTTTTATTACATTTAAGAGTTTATTTATATACATATACTCTTTAAATTTAATTGCATATCAAGCCATTATCACATATAATTCTACTGCTATCAAAAATAATATAACAGATATAACATAATTCTATTGCTATCAAAAATAATACACCAAATATATATAAATAATAAAGGTTTGTAAAATCAACAATTATGTATAAAATAATGTTTCTTTTTAAAAATGTATAAATGTTGTACATTTTAGCAGATAGGATATGCAACGTACATTTCGTTAAATTAATTAATATAATAATTAAACATTTTAATATATAATGTAAGTTTTAAAGGATAAAATATTTTTATATATGATTAAAAATATTTATTTACATATTTATACTAACTTTCAGAACGTGGAATAATTCCACTGTTATATCTGTCATCAACGTTTGAAGATTGATTTTGACATTTATTTCTGTCTGTACGTAATGTAGATGTGAACACATTTTTATTTTTTAAGTTTCCATTAACATTTTTTTCGCTGGAGCTCGAATCGTGTTCTTGAGAATTGTCAAAATTCAGGTTTCTTTGTTTACTAATCTCATTCTCTGAATCACTTGAATGAGAAAATTCAGACTTTCCACGATTAATGCCTTTTCGCATATTCTTTGGACTTCTACATTTAGTTTTGGTAGTCATACTTTTGGAAGAATCGGATGAATCAGACATATTTTCCTCTTCTTGATTATCAGATTCAACAATTTTTTTCTGTGAAATCTCGATAGAATTCAATCCATTATCTTTCGTTGAACCGTGTTCCAAAATAATATTCATATACTTCATAACACTGTACACATAGTCATCTGAGTGAATTATTTGAACATTATGAAAATATGTAAGTTCAAGCACGTAATTAATGTAGAATGAATAAATAGTATTTAATGTTTATGAGAGCCCAATAGTATTAAGGTTGTACTACTGACTACAAAATAAAGATGCACAGAATTGTTGAAATTTCTGCAGTCAGTTTTTATACAATATAATTATATAAAAATTATATATATGTAAAAATGTATGTAAAATTTGTATTTATTTGTGCATTAATGGATTATTGGATTTAATAAATAATGGTTAAAATAAGAAAATAATGTACACAAACCTGTGCAACATGACAATTAATAAATGTGAAATTCTTTTCTTTGCCAGTGGTAAGAAATACGAGGAAAAGTAATAACTGACTCCAAACCGGCACAAGTGATATATTAATTGACGTTTATTACGTTTCGACCTGAGGTTTAGGTCCTTTTCAAATATATCTATAAATACGATGTGAAGGAACTATGAACAATCATTGAAAGGCGCAAATTTATACATATAAAAATAAAACTTACATAATTAGCAGTCCAATAAACAACAAATACAAGGTTATAATATTGATGACCATAAATCGATATAAATTTCGTTCGATATAAAAGTCGTCTGTTGTTGGTGACAGCAAGGCAAAGTAAAAGGTATAAATTATAAAATATTAAATAAAATAGAAAACTCGGGTCAATAGTCTAAAATGTAAATAATAAATAAGAAAAGGATGTGTCAAGTGAAAATAAAATTATAAATTATAAAATATTAAGGAGTCCGTCGTATATCGCAGTCAAATTCTCCGTGTCTCTTTGGGAGTTGATTGCGAAACTGCATCTCTTGATGAAAAGCATTTCCGCAATCTCCCTTTTTCTTGTATGTGTCTCTTTATGTAGAATTGTAGGATTGTCCCAGTCAAATATTTTATAATTTATACCTTTTACTTTTACTTGACAACCTTCTCTTATTTATTATTTACATTTTAGACTATTGACCCGATTTTTCTATTTTATATATACTGGTTTGTGTCCTTTTTATTTTATTTTATTTATTTATTATAATTTTGTATTGTACGTCACATTGTTGGATTTAATCTTGCTCAGTCCTTTCTTTGCTGTCACCAACAACAGACGACTTTTATATCGAACGAAATCTATATCGATTTATGGTCATCAATATTATAATCTTGTATTTGTTGTTTATTGGACTGCTAATTATGTAAGTTTTATTTTTATATGTATAAATTTGCGCCTTTCAATGATTGTTCATAGTTCTTTCACATCGTATTTATAGATATATTTGAAAAGGACCTAAACCTCAGGTCGAAACGTAATAAACGTCAATTAATATATCACTTGTGCCGGTTTGGAGTCAGTTATTACTTTTCCTCATATGACAATTAATAATAAATAAAGGAAGACTCCTCATGATTTTAAATTATTAACTTGTTTTCTAGACATTTAATGAAACTCGATATTAAGATAAATATTAAATATGTAAATAAATATTAAATATATAAATAATGATATAATATGATAAGTTACAATTACCTCTCTTCAATCAAAATTGTTTTTTTAGTCTAGTGATAAAACAAACATGATTATTTCTAAAAATCTGTGTAATATATGTATTTATTTTACTATTTATTTATTTAGTATTACTTATTAATAACAATTATGCCATATATCGAAGGTTCGTGGACATTCTTTCTTATTTTAACATTTATTTAATTCAATATTATAATATTGATATTCAGATAATTATATGATTACGTGGAAATTTCCAAAGAAATTTAAAAAAAAATCAATATATTCAGTATATTTAGAATGAGATAAAATAATTTTTTAAATCAGTGATTAAAGATAAGCACAAATTGTGAGAAAAGATTTATTAAAAATTTCCAATAATATTATATCTTTTTAATCTTGCAAATTATAATAATTTTAAAGATATCTAGAAATCCATTATTTTCATTTTTATATCACTTTTGATTAATGAATATCCATTGAGAATGTATATCCAATATAATCTTAATTGCTTTATTAACGCATCTCTTTTTAAACCAAGTTTTTAAAAATATTAATCTTAAATTATTATGTGTTATATATGATAAAAATAAAAAGATAAAAAATGAAATAAAAATGAACATGAAAAATACCAATATATAAATTAAAATAAAAATCTATTAGTCTATATTTTTCTTTACACTAATTCTCACCTGAAATTTTTAATACACGGTGAACTTTATATTTCAACCATATAGCGTCATACGGTTCGTTCTTCAATACCAGTTTGTTAAAAACTTCCTGAGATTTAATTTTTGGCCAATAATATCTCTTTCGGTTATCTATCAGCCAAATCAATGGGATGACAGCACATTCTTTCTTTTTGCCATTCAGAAATTCCACAAAGCCATATGTTCTTTTATTGTTCACGTTTCGAGACATAATTCAATGTTCTTGGATTTTTACATTTTACATAATTATATTTTATTACTATTTTTGACAACTTTATGCATTTTATTGTTGCTTACAAGAAAGCACAATATTAAATTTGCATATATAGTATATTATATCAAATACAATGAATGCTTATAAAAACTATTATAATACTACAAAAATATTTTTTTTCTTTAATTATATTTTAATTAATTGTGATTTCAGAATTAAAATAATTCCTATTTTGACACCTAGAGAGGGGACAGTTCATGCATGGATTACATCTATGGATGTAGTTAGGATTCGGATAGGAAATTGGAAAGGTAGGACACAGCGATTATCAACGTCTAGAAGACAGAATTCATTATTTATAAGTTGATTGTAGATTCTGCACAATTATTTAAACTGAATAGAATTTTTTAGAATATTTTCTGCTTTTCATACATACAAAGACTGTAATATAAAGCTGTACTTAACTCATAATTCAAAATTGTTTATTTCTGTTTCGTTTGATTCTTTCGTGAACTTTTATTAACAATATTAAATAGTATTTATTAACAATACTAAATAGTATTTACATCAATTTATTACTAATATAAAAGTTTCAACAAATACGCTACTTGATGAATGATGGGAAAAACTCCAAAACCTTCTTTAAAAGATAGTCGGAGGCATTCATAGGATATGTCGTCAACAAAAAACGTAGTAAAAGAATTAATGTTAATACTTTTCACATAATAAATTCCCAATTTAGATGAATATACCGGATATCGATATAGATTTTCGATGTATTTAAATGTAGTCCCTATACATTTATATTTACAATCGTTGAAAGTAATTTCTTTGATAACATATATTTGATTGCCTACTGCTATAGTATTATCGGGGAAGTTTAACTGATATTTTCATGTTTTTATAAATCAGTTTTCCACATGTAAAGTGATCAGTGATATTTGGATTGGGGAAAAAAATTGCTTAGGAAGATAAGTTGGAATTACAGAAGATTTAATTTCGACATTGACAATATTCTCTTCTTCTGCAATTTGGTTGAATACTTGATGCAAAGGTAATTTTTTAGAGCGAATTCGTCTTTTTAGAAATTGAAGATAATTTTCGAGAGGGAAAAAACCATATCTTTTTCTTGGGCCATATGTTTGTACATCTGCACAAAGATGCAATAATGAATGCACATTGTACACAACGAAATCTTTACTATATATTTCAGCAGCTTTGAGAACAAACTTTCTAATAGCTTTCTAATAGCTTCAGCTACATGTATGTAAGCTTTGATTAAAGGTGTGCTAGATAAAATAGTAATTGCTGCATAAAATAGCAAAAAGTGCTGATATTTTACGTGAAGAATATTTTAGAAAATAATTACACCGCTGTATAAAACAATGACTCGAAACTCGATTGCTTTAAATTTTTTCAAGTTTATTAAAGCTCAAGGTTTTCTACAAAAATCAGACGTTGCAAATGGACGTATTATCTGTATATTATAATCAATTATTGCAAGATTTTGTCGAGAGAGTTTACAATGACGCCCTCCTTCTATCCAATACTTTATAAGCAAACGTTCCGTAATACCTAGATATTATATGTATAGGATCGAATACAAATTGCTTCACGAGATATATATTTAAAGTAAATAATGGTGATTTTTCTTTTATATGGTCATTATTCGTCTTCTCACTTAGGTAATCGTATTTTGTTCTCAAAACTACCGAATTATTTATTTTAGTTGGAAAAAAAATTTGATTCTTTACTTTTTTAGTACATCTTTCGCAGCCATACCTACTTGTATGTCCTTTGCTCATCTTTAATATGACTCGTGCATCAGCCGCAAAACATTCAATTTCAACATAGCATGTTTTTCCATTGTATTGAAATTCGCTTTTTCACAAGAAAATTATTTCTTCAATAAAAAGCTTTAAATATTTTTCAAGATTTATTGGCTTTCCTTCGCCACAGAAACATGCAATAATGAATGGATGTGAATCTACAATATCATTAGTTTGACCTAAAATTGGCCACAAGTCAGTTTTACTGCTCTTTGAAACCATCAATATTTATAATTAAAATGATACCCAGACAGCACAATAACATTTTAGAAACGTTTTAAAAACGTACATGTTGGACGTTTCATACGTATTTAAAACGTCCAGATTAAAGCCCAAAATGTTTTTAGAACGTTTTATGGACGTCCAGTGTTACTTTTCTGGACATCCAGAAACTGTTCTTTTTAAGTACTAATTAGGTAAAAATTGGACTTGTTTTGGACATTAAAAGGACTTTTTAAAATAAGGTATATGTAGGTATACAGGTAGTTTTTACAAAATATTTTAATTACAAAAATTATATTGTTTCTTCTTCTTATAAAAACATTTTTTTATTGCCATATATTATTAATTATAAAAAAGGAGTAATATTTAAATATAGTTATAAATATAGTTCTATCCGTATTTATGTATCTGTATTTATATATATTTAACATAATATTATGCTATATAATATGCTAACTAAAATGCAATTGCTATTACAACGTAAGTATGAAACAGTTTATATAGGATATAAATTAATATCACATTAGATACACTACATATTCAATTTATAAATAAAAATTTATTTTATATTTTTTGAACTATTTTTTGGTGCATTATCACTTCTTATTTCGACTAGCTTTTATTGCAAAGTCCCTCGAAAATGCAACCGCATTATATCGTTTATAATGAAAATAAAGTATTTATATCAACAATGTATGACATAGATAATAACAAATCGTTTTAAGAATCATCATACAGTCAGAGAATTTTAAATACATTATTTCTCTCAATATTTAGTTATTTTCTTTGCTGGTATCTGCTAGAAAACTACCAGATACCAGCAAAACACATTAGAAGAATTGAATATCCCATTGTTAGATCATTCTTATTATATAAAGAAAAAATTAAAATTAAGGCAATAACTTTCAAATCATAACAATCAAATAATAATTAAGTCTCTAAATTATAATTTTAATTTCAATATTTAGTAAACAAAATAAAATTTTTCACTTAAAAATCATTTCATCACTATTCTCTAGAATGACTTCCCATACAATTTTTCACTTAAAAATCATTTCATCACTATTCTCTAGAATGACTTCCCACAAATTATTTCAGAAATAGCTCAGAAACATTGCATTGAAAAAGTTGAAATATTTCTGCAATGTTTCGAAATGTTTCTGCAACATCTCTGAGATAGCTCTGAGACGTTAAAATGTCCGCGTTTCTTACATTTGAGATATTTTTGAAATATTCCTAAAATAATTTCAAAATGTCTCTGAAACGTTTCAAAACTATTTCAGAATGGCTTTAGAAATATTAATAAAATCTTCACAAAAACCATATTTCCAAAACTTTACTTAAGTTTTTCAAAATTAATTATAGACTTAACTTGTTTTGGAAATAATCGAAAACAAATTAAGTTTATAATTAATTTTGAAAAATTTGAGTAAAGTTTTGGAAGCATAGTTTTTGTAAAGATTTGATGTATTTAAAACCTAACAAAAATTATATACCTTTTTTAAAAAAGATAAAAAAAAGGTGCTAAGTCCGCGTCAAAAAGTATCTTTGCAAAATAGGACAGTATAATTAATTAAAAAAAAACTATTAAAAAATCTATTTCCAAAAGAGTGTAATTTTAATCTGCACACATAAGTTATTTTAATCTAAACAAAATGATTTGTTTTAAACCATTAAAAAAGTTATTTAATTAGACATTATATAAGTTATTTAATTATACATTCTACAAAAATAATGATATCAACAAATTGTGCTAAGTAAAAATAAAAATTTATAAAAATATTTCATTAAAAAATGTTACAAAATAATAGAAAAAATAGTTTTAATTTTTTAATTATATCCTACTAAAATACTGATATTGAGAAATTATGCTATTTGAAAATAAAAATGTAATATTTTTACAAAAAATTATACATAATTGTTTAAAAAATTATGGTATTACAATGTTGATCCAACTTAATAAAACTTTGAAATAAAATATATATTTTTAAAATTTCTAGTATAAGTGTAAAAAGAAAAATTATATTAAATAAAATAGTTCGAAAGTTTAATTTAAAAAAGAAAAACAAAAATATAAAAATGGAAAAATATAAAATTAAAAATTATTTACAAAAAATAAAAAATTAAAAATTAATGAAAAAATATAAAAATGTATATAAAAATTAAAAATTAATATAAAAATAAAAGAATTTAATTAAAAGACTTAGCGCTGCTATAAAATATACTATTTTAAAAATTAGCAAAATTTAATTAAAAGATTTGGTGCTGCTAATTTTTTAAAAAAGGTAATTTTTGTTAGGGATATCACTCTTTTTTGTACACAATTATTAAATAATAAAATATTAATCACAATTTATTTAGATATTACATAAATTATGATAATTCTAGAACAACTGAACTTTCGAAAAAAATCAATTAAAATTGGGACGAAAGTTATTGTTTGGAAAAAGGAAGATTAACGCTTTAATTAGCACGTATGAGTATTGAACACTTTAATAATAGAAGATACATAAAGCGGAACACGACGTGACTTGTGATAACTAGCGAAGAAGAAGCACCACCATCTTGGGGGGGTGATGCAAGTGATGACGGTTACCGCGCCATCTGCTTTATATAATGGTGAAGATTAAGCCGGGACATATGAATTTTCAACAGTTATGATAATATTAATTTCGGCGTAATTGATGTTAGATGTTATACTGGGTCTTGTAAATGGTACAATTGTTATAGTGATTTCGAAAAGTGATTTTAATTGTACGAGATAATAATAATTACATAGTAGATAGAAATATTATGTGAATATACTTTTAATGAAGATTTTTTAAACTGTTTTAATTTATGACGTTTATATACATAGAACTTATTATTTACTAATCATTTTCTGCAAAAAAAGTAAATAAACATTTTTAGCTCCTCTAGGCCACTGCCTTTTTTTGACTTGAGCATCATTAGTTTCGATCCAAATATTAGATGTTCCTTCTCTACATATACTTATATAATGACCTACATTGATATTTGAACCATGGTAAAATATAGCATTCATCACTTTATATAACTTTCCATCTATTAAAACTTTCGTTGTTGGAATAGCACTCAAATTAAAGTCGTGTGTCGTTTTCATTAAGGTAGTTGTTCCACCAAACGCGTTTTCTTAGGATTTTTTTGAAACTTTGACAGATTATTATTTAAGTGATTCTGCATCGACTGGTGCAAAATGAAATTTATGGACTACACAGTTTTGGAGATATTTAATTTCAAAGTTCGAGTTTTTGAGAGTCTTATACATTGTACTATACGGGATACTGAAAATTTTCGTTATAAATATCGTTCTAACTTAGAAACTTTTCTTACGATTTTTATAAAAAACTAAAGTAATATTAAACAACAACTAATTTATTATTTAAAGATAGTTTTATTATAGCTTACTACACAGTTTCCGAAATATTATTAAAGAAATAATGAAAAAATTATTGCGTCTAAGGCGTGGAAGGGATACACTAACGACAAGCTGGCAACAGTGCATGTATTTAACCTGCGAAAGAAATATTAAGTGCGCATGTGCTAGAATTATTCAAAACTATAATTTTTATAAGGTGTAGCATAGGCATTAATTACATTTGTTAAAACATTGTACAACGATTTTTATTAAATGAGGTATTATTATTTATTGCATATTTAATTTTATTTATGAATAAAGTACATATGGAGACCAATTTTTAGAGGACAATCTTAATTGTAGAAAATCTTTAATGATTCTTACCAGTATAAAATTATATCTTTATCATTTAACCACAAAAAACCTTACAAAGGTAAAAAAAAGAACGCCAAGTACATAAAAAATACTGCTTTTGTGGCGTACAATTTGTACATAACAAAAAAGTACTAAAAAAATTTATCTTTAATATATATATTAATCAAAACTAATTATGAAATCATATTCAATAAGCCAAGTACATAATAACAATTCAATTTACAAAAATTTGTAATTTAAAATAATATTTAATGTTATTACATATTTATAAAATAGTATTATTATATTTTAATACTGCCAAGTTATTCTGTTAGTGTGTGTTATTAAAAATTAATATGGAATAAAAAAATAAAAATTTAATTTAAAAAACTTGGCGTTGCTTTTTTTCAAAATCTAAAGAGTACAGAGTACGGCGTCATGAGTGCTATTACACATGAATATATTCACATATCGGAACACATATGCAATTTTCTATATATGTATATATATGCAAAATATATAAATGTGCCGTCTGTACATTAATTAAGTTAGCACACGCTCAGTTTAGCAACGCCAAGTTTTTTAAATTAAATTTTTATTTTTTTATTCCATATTAATTTTTAATAACACACACTAACAGAATAACTTGGCAGTATTAAAATATAATAATACTATTTTATAAATATGTAATAACATTAAATATTATTTTAAATTACAAATTTTTGTAAATTGAATTGTTATTATGTACTTGGCTTATTGAATATGATTTCATAATTAGTTTTGATTAATATATATATTAAAGATAAATTTTTTTAGTACTTTTTTGTTATGTACAAATTGTACGCCACAAAAGCAGTATTTTTTATGTACTTGGCGTTCTTTTTTTTACCTTTGTAAGGTTTTTTGTGGTGATTTCACTGTTTTTTGTAGCAATTTAATTATATTTTTTCTACAAAAAGTACGTATGCATTTTTTGCATTTCGAGGCCAGTTGCACTTTTGTACTTTCGAATCATCTATTAGTTGCCATTCGGAACCTTTAACACGTAGTATGTTTGTATAATGTCCATCAATTGTACTTTTGCCTTGATGAAAGATTCCACTAACAACTTTATATTTATTTGCACCAATACATATTTTTTCCGTAGGTACAGATTTAATTTTTAAATCTGTTATTTTAATAATTTTAGTATCACTATTTTTAAATAACAATAACTGTAAGATGATAATGTTTCTTGTTGTAATTATATCAGTCTTTTCAAGCGCAGAAATGGCACCACAATTGGGACATGTTTTTTCAATGTTATTCCAACGTGAAAAACTATGTTGCATTAATTCTTGTAAAGTATATGATTTTTTTAAATTTTCGGGTAATTGAACTCGTAATATATAATTTATATGACTCTTTACATCTGTATAATTACATATCTTACATCGTAATGTTATATTTATTTGGTGCTCGATTATATCCTTTATACTATTCATATTATTAATAAGATGTATAATAAATTCACCAACATCTTGCTGAATCTTTTCAAGATATTGATCACCTGCCAATTGGCGTATTGCCATTACATTAATAATTTTATCGTTTGACATGTAACAATCGATAAATTTTCTCACAATGTTCGTACGTTCAAGACTAAGTAACAACTTTCTGAGAGTAAAAGAATGAAGTATACATTGAATTGAAACATTAGCATAGCAAGATATATTATCATCATTTGGGAGTCCTCTTATATGCCATACAGTATAATCATTAGTATCTTTATCATTAACTTGGCTTTCCAAAACGTTCTTAGATATCGTCCAAATTGTATCATGAACTTTGTGAACACGTTTTTTCAAAATTTTAATATTTACAAGATCTGGCCTGTATTGTGTTCGCAATCTATTATATTCTATTATAGCTAACTCATTTGCCTTTACAGAAAAAGGATCAAAATTTATAAGGTGTAATCCACTCAGCGTAGTCACTCGTGAAAGAGCGACATACACTTGTCCACAACTGAATATAGAATTTCCAGCTTCCACAACAGCATGCTTTAAACTTAGGCCTTGACTTTTGTGAATAGTCATACCATAACTCAGACATATAGGAAATTGTTTTCTTATAACAAATGCTCTATCCATCACCTCAAATTTAACACTTAAGCGTTCTATAATATGTTCTATTCCTGACACTAATATCTTTATTTTTTCTATTTCATTGTCAATTACGCTACGTATAATTGATGTAATTGTGCCAATTGTACCATTTACAAGACCTAAACTTACATCAATATTTCTTCTGATCATTACACGTGCTCCTAATTTTACAGTTATGATTCTTGCTAATCCAGCTGTTCGAGAACTATCTTCATCATCTTTATTTAATATTTTCATAACTTTTTTCTTCAAATATGGTGGACATTCTGCCAAATCTTGAGCAACGAGTTCTACTTTATCCGAGGAAATACGATTTAACATTGCAGTATTCAAAGTATCACATAATGCACAAGTTGGAAGTAAACAAACTGTATCCATTGGTAAGTTTTGCAAATAATTGCATAATTCTTCTAATCGGCCATCATAATTAGTTTCTCTAAGATTTATTTTTCTTGTTTCTAGAATAGTTATGTCCAAATCTGTTATCATTCCAACTCTAATTCTCGTTAATATATTTCGATAAGAGTTATCATCTTGTTGTCGCACATTAATTCGTAATTCATCATAACTGAACAAAGACCATAAATTTACAGGACCCATGGCACCAATGCACTTCTCAATTTTTAGTTTTGATAATTCAACAAAAGGCGGATCCTCATGCACGGGTGGAAGTTGCAATAAATCTCCAAAAAGAAGTATATGTTTTTTGCCGAACCATCCATTATCACAATCCATAGTATTAAATATTTCTGTTAATCGAAGATGTATGTACATTAAAGTGACATTTGAAATCATTGAAATTTCATCCAAAATTATTAAAACAACATTTTTAAGTTCTTCTCGTATAATTTTAAGGACTACATCAGAAAGTTGTTTATACTTGGCAGTACGACCATGTTCTACCGGTAATTGAAATAATCTATGAATAGTAAGTCCATCAATATTAAACGCTGCTATGCCAGTTGGTGCAGTTACTGCTACATCTTCTCCAATATACTTTTTTATCCAGAATCTAATAGTTTTTATCAGAAAACTTTTCCCAGTGCCACCCTCACCACTTACATAAAGTCTGAGAACTTCACTACTATCATCAGATATACCAGCAATAATTCTGTCAAAGATTCGCTTCTGATCAGTATTTAATTGCGTCACCATTTCATCGACGTTAACTTCAAATTTATTGCCAACATCTTTAAAGTCTCTCATAGCTCCTTCAACCTCAACAGGAACACATTCTAATGCACGATTATCAAGACAATCATTTTTATTTTCATCTTTTGTTTCATCTTTCTCTGATATTTTTTTTTCAATTAATTCTTTGATATTATCCATACCTTGCTGAATATCGGTTATTCTTTCGTGATATTGAAGAGCATCTTTCAATTTAAATTGTACTAAAGAAAATGCTTCTGCATAATTGTCACATCCATTCTTTAATTCAGTAATATCTCTCCAAGGCTGAAATAATAATAATAATGAAAAATAATAACGTTCTGGTTGAGTATGAACATTGTATCTGTAATGATTAATAACACTGGTCGACAAAATTCGGTCATAAAAAACTTCGGAGATGAAAGTAGCTAATCTTTGTCAATTTTGGGTCGCTGAATCCGAATCCGATAATGAAAATTTTTGATTGGCTCTGGTTTCCAAGAAATATGGCGTCAAAGTTGCAAAAAGCCTCGTTTTTGGCAATATTTCAGGAGGCATATCTTTTGACAGAGACTAGATAAAGGGTTCAATAATGGCTTAAAATAATGCTTATACCTTGCACTTTAAGATAAAAAATAGAAAATAATTAAATAAAAAAAAAATCGCTTTAAATGGTCATTTGTTTGAACGCGTCTAAAACCTGGCTGACCCTGACAGGTCGGTAACTACTGCGCGCTATGCGCTCTAGAGCGCAACATTGGGTGAGCGGGATAACCGATTTAAATCGAGTGTTACAAACACAAAGATGTATTTTTATTTAATATAACGTCTCTATAATATGTTTTAGAGCTTGCAGATTTAAATCTGCAGATTATAATCTGCAAGCTCTAAAACATATTATAGAGACGTTATATTAAATAAAAATACATCTTTGTGTTTGTAACACTCGATTTAAATCGGTTATCCCGCTCACCCAATGTTGCGCTCTAGAGCGCATAGCGCGCAGTAGTTACCGACCTGTCAGGGTCAGCCAGGTTTTAGACGCGTTCAAACAAATGACCATTTAAAGCGATTTTTTTTTTATTTAATTATTTTCTATTTTTTATCTTAAAGTGCAAGGTATAAGCATTATTTTAAGCCATTATTGAACCCTTTATCTAGTCTCTGTCAAAAGATATGCCTCCTGAAATATTGCCAAAAACGAGGCTTTTTGCAACTTTGACGCCATATTTCTTGGAAACCAGAGCCAATCAAAAATTTTCATTATCGGATTCGGATTCAGCGACCCAAAATTGACAAAGATTAGCTACTTTCATCTCCGAAGTTTTTTATGACCGAATTTTGTCGACCAGTGTAAGATATCCACGTTTGCGTTTTTTTAAATACAGAGATTTATCAAGAACATAATATTTTATTGTTTTACAGATTGGTTCAATTTTCGTAATATCATACCATTTTGCATAATCATACAAATTAATAGATTCTAATTTTTTAGGTCTGCTTGGATAATATGTATCAATTAAAGAGGCACAAAAAATATCCGTAGATTCATAATCTAGCATTTTAATCTCTTTTAGAGACTTAAGTTTTCTACTTCTAATTATATTTACATCCAACCATCTTATAGTTGTTTCTTTGTCGGTGCCATATAATGATATTCCTAACAAAGTATCGGCAGCTTCAAGAGCTCCACATTCCCTATGATTCAACATACGCATTCCAATATTCCAAAGACAACTTCTCAACGATTTTGTTGAATTTATTTTTTCAAATGTATTTTCTGCATTATTACTCTTTTCTACTTTGGAAACATATTTCGTGGTGTACCAAGTCAATAATGTAGATTTTTCACCTACAAATTGAATATCCATGTTTCCTTCCCAAGTAGTAAGAATAACTGGATTATAATCATTAATATTGACTTCCTCTTTAGATCGTGGCAGATCGTACAGTCTGTTTTTTGTTTTCAACTTTCTTCTATTCGCTATCGAAACAGCAACATCTCTAATTTTTAAAGTATCTGCTATGGGTCGTGAGAAACCAAACCTGCATACTTTAGAAAAACCTATTTTAGTTTTCTTGGTGCGCAAGCAGTAATCATTATGTTTATGTCGTTGATGTGTATTTACACGTCGATGTAATTCAGGTGATAATTCTTTATTAGGCATTCTACAAGTAACGTATTTTAGAATAAAAGATGCAATATCTTCGTTGGAAGATGTACCAATTATCGGAGCATCTTTTATCCAAATTAACAAGTGAAAATGTTGCGTCCCTCTACCTTGATATTCACGACGCCAAAAGTAATGAATAACCTCTCCGATTGGATTATCAGGTGAACAAATAAAATCAAGCATAGCTTTAAATTTATTATCTATGAATCTCGAGGTTGATACAGGATCGAGAGCAATAAGTTCGTTTGCAGATTTTTTATCGGCAATTGATTCATTTATCTCTCGAAGATATTCTATCAAATCGGTCCATAACCATTCACATGGACTGAGGGTAAGAAACCAAGTAGCAGGTCCATAATTATATATCATGCAATGTAAGTTACTTCTAGGTATTCTCCAATATTGTTCTGTATTCCGTAACTTTGAAAATATAGTACTTAAATTAGACTCGAGCTGTTGTTTAGATAATTGCTCTAAATAGGTAGCAACTGTGTATCTTTCACGAAGATTGGTAACATTCATTTTTTGAAATATTCCACTATTTAATTGTCGCATATTGTTATCGTGTAATAAATAGAAAAGATATTGTATATTTAATCGAAATTGCGAATGTTGCGACATAAGTCTCATTTTAATATATTCGAAATCAGTTAACCGGATACTTCTATTTTTATGCTGTCCATTTACACCATATGGATATAAATCAGGGAAACATTTTACATCCAAATCTTTATTACGATTATCCAATGGAATATCTTGAATTTTTATCATTTGATAAAGCGTAGTTGCAGATTCATTTATTCTTTTTTCATACATAGGGTATATTGTAAATTGTTCATAATATTGATCTGTTTGTGACATTTGAGTCAACAATGCCTTACATTCTTTTTTAGAAATGTTATTTTTATCATTTTCTTCATTATCTTCTTCCAAAGTTTTGTCACAAAATTCGGACTTATGTTCTTGAAACTCTATATCTTGTAATCCAGGATGCAACAAATTTTCAGGAGATATTGGTAGTATAATATCCGAATATATAGGATTATTTTGTTTTAACCATATTAAAGCAGTCCATACTTTATTTACATCGACTAATTTTTCCCAGATTATGTTTGCTTTAGTTGGAATACCACGAACCAATATATATAATTCATGATTTAGATTAATTGGTTCAGTCGGAGGACAAATCTTTTTTAAAGTTTCGTTTAATGGCAATGGCAAATGAAATGTTCTACCTTTTACTTTTGATATCATTTCTCTATGCGGTTGATTTTTATTCATTACCGTACACGCTCTTTGCACAATTTGAAATGCTTTTGCTCGTTGTATAAGAATTCGTTCGTAATCATTTAACATTGTTATTTCTTTTGGTACTGGTAACACTTCGAGCTTATTGATTTTGCATGTTGGCGGCATTTTATTACTTTTGAAATATCGATCACAAAATTTGCAAATAATACAATTATCATTTATCTTTAATCCTATATCATTAATAAAATTGTTCCAAATTATCATACCATTTTTCTTACAAATTTTTATCATAATAATATCTCTTTTAAAGCAATATTTTGTACAAGAAATACAAGCATACTTTGGAACATCTATTGATCTTTTCGTAAATGCTTTAAAGGCCAAGTGATATTGAGATTGAATTTCATCTTCATTTAAATTAATTTCCGTAGTAATCTGTGCAAAAGTTTTTGCCTTTTGTTGAGCCTCACTTGCAATATCTTGAAGTGCGTTTATATCAACATCATTTAATGCTTTATGTAATTTATTTATTTTCTTATTAAGATTGATTAAATCATATATTAATCTTTTTATATATCGTATCATCGGATAGTGAGAAGATACTAGTTCAATACATAAAAACCATGATCTGCATACTTTATAATCAATATAACAGCCATGAGAATGACCTAATTTCCCTTGATGTATTTTATTTGTACAACTATGACGACATAAAAATTTATTACAAAGAGTCTTTAATGTACAATTTAAAAATTCTTGAAAGCAGTATTTTAAATCGTTAATAACGATCTCTTCCATTTTACAAAGAAAACTACAGCGCCATGTTTTTGTGGTTTTATGTTTTGATTCTATTAAAGGTAAAATATTAATTGCTTTACCTTCGGAATTCATTATAATAGGTTCAGAAATATTATATACACGATAGATACTTTCTGCAAAATATAATTCCGAAGAAGCAGTATGTTTAGCTTGTCCACAAAACATATTTACATAATCTGTAAGTTTTGATGAAGAACATTCTGTCGCACGTGTAAAACACACCTCCATTTTTTGTTTACATTTATCAAATGTTCTTCTCATTTGCAAAATATAAGCTCTTCTTACATAAAAGCACCATTTTACTATACGTTCAGCTTCCAATCTATTTTCAGATAACGATGACATTCTAAGAAGTTTCGATATATTTCTAATACATTTTTCTTTATTGTACTTCATATTACATTTCTTTTCATCATTTATCTGTGTTTTACTAATTTTTTTGTTTTTATATATCTTTTTTCTTAATAGCACATTGTTTCTATGTAATCTATAATATTCTTTACTCAATTTTTTTACATTATTTCTTTTTCCATCATTTTCATAATATTCTTTTCTCAACTTCTTTATATCATTTATGTGTTTTCCATAATATTCTTTTCTTAATTTCTTTAAATCATTTTTATGTTTTTCATAATATTCCTTATTCGATTTTTTTAAGTCATTACTACTTTTTTCATTATAAATTTTCTTTTTTGTTAATAAATCATTTCTATGTAATTTATAATATTTTTTATTAAGAACACTTTTTCTACTTTTATGTAAACTAATAACATCTGTCTTACGCGATAAAACATTTTCTGAATTACAATTTTCCTTTTGTTTTTTATTACTACCTTTATAAGTATGACAGTTTACTTTTCTTTTTATACTATGTTGGTCTGTAACTAAATCTTCAGTAATTATACTATGTTGGTCTGTAATTTTTATACTATGTTGGTCTGTAATTAAATCTTCAGTAATTATAATATTATTAATAATATCTGTATTATTCTTTATATTACCTTCATTTAACTGTTTCTTAGATTGATCAATATTGTGAATCTTCTCCAATTGATTCAATCTTTGTTGCTTTGTTTTACATTGATATATATTACGTATACGTGCTGTTTCAGCTTCTCTTGCTTGTATCACTGCTAATGGAAGTACCTTTTGAAGTTCACCATATTGTGGATCTTGTGGAAAATGCTCAATAACACTAGATTCAAAAATCTTTACTAAATGTGAACGCATTAAACTATGATTGTATTTTACTTTCTCAGGTTTAATATTAAATATCAATGAAATTGCGAAAGCTATTGCGAAAACACCACAATCGTGACTATTTGATTGAGATTGTACAGTAAGAAACTGAATAGGATTTTTCTCAAAATTATATGTTGGAAATAATTTTCTCAAGAATTGTTCATGATGTTTGTGCAACTTTTTATTATTTAATGAGTCATAAATAAATATGTTTTTTGTATCATAATAACTACATACCCAATGCCCATCTGACAAATTTGATGAACTATGTAAGATTTGTATATGTTTTTTATTTTCCGGAACAGGTTGAATCGTATCAAGACATTGAATTCGCCATGTCTCGATAGGTCTATA
This sequence comes from Crematogaster levior, assembly GCA_901521435.1. NCBI lineage: Eukaryota > Metazoa > Arthropoda > Insecta > Hymenoptera > Formicidae > Crematogaster > Crematogaster levior. Next base: position 29,766 of record CABEGB010001082.1, read on the forward strand.
ATTTGTGTAAGTTTGTACAAGATGTTCAAAATGTTCCATATGTATATCGGTTAACCATTCGCCTCGGATAATTATGTTTTTATCTGTAGGCGACAGAATTATGTGTTTCTTTATTTTTATAGACATTCTGCAGTATATATAACAGTAATGCTCTCTGTAAGTGTATAATATTTCTATAACTATAAAATATTTGTATAAATATACAATAATCGTTTTTCAAAGGCGCACAGCAGCCTTATATTGACGCACAGCAGCTACTCTTTACAGGCGCACAGCAGCCACTTTTAACAAGCGCACAGTAGCCTTGTATGAGCGCACAGCAGCCGTTCTTTACAAGCGCACAGCAGCCTTGTATGGGCACACAGCAGCCTTGTATCGGCGCACAGCAGCCGCTTTTAACAGGCGCACAGCAGCCAAAATTTTTTCTTGACGCTCAGCAACCAAAATGTTTTCTTGGCGCTCAGCAGCCAAATTTTTTTCGGGGCGCTCAGCAGCCAATTTTTTTTCTTGACGCTCAGCAGTTAATTTTTTTTCTTGGCGCTCAGCAGCCAAATTTTTTCTCGGCGCTCAGCAACCAAAATGTTTTCTTGGCGCTCAGCAGCCAAATTTTTTTTGGCGCTTAACAGTTAATTTTTTTTCTGGGCGCTCAGCAGCCAAATTTTTTACTAGGCGCTCAGCAGCCTTTCAAAAAAAAAAAGAGAAAGAAAAAGAAATAGGAAAAATATACGAATAATTCCGACGACGACAGAGACGACAGGACAACAGCGGTCTCGACGACGACGACGACAGAGATTATTACTATAAATGTGGAAGTTATAAAACTAGAACATATCTGCTATAATATTTTATAAAAATGCTAAAATAACTTCCAATTACTTCAATTCTCTTACCTCTGTTAGTTAATTTATTAATTCTTCTCAAAATACAACGCTACACGAAAGACACAACACGACCATAGATCACGACCATAAATCAATAGAATAAAGATTCTTATGTCTATAATAAAATCACTAACCATTCACGTAATCGAAATGCATTACCAATGAGCTTCTATGTTATTACGATACGACCTTAAACTTCGACTTTGTGGTATCACTGTCAATCATATAATACTCCCATGACAAACATGGCGGACGATCTGGACAATGAGTCGTAAGTAAATTAATATATAAATAATAACGTTTAATTTCATAATTTATAATAATAAATAATAATTAATTCATTTTCTTTTTTTTTCAGAATATCCAATATAGATATGCAGGGCGTAGAAAACGCCCTGCTAAAAGAAGAAAATAAAAATTTAGTACAGCAGCTGGCAGAGGCTAAGGCTGCTCTTGCCGCTGCCACTGCCGCTGCCACTGCCGCTGCCGCTGACGGTTCGCAGCCTCCGCCCCCGTCGTCGGCGGTACCGCCACCGCTGTCCTCATCTGGACAGCCGCCACCATCTCCATCGTCGTCGTCATTTTCGGGACCGCCGCCGCCCCTGCCGTCATTAGAACCGCCGCAGACACCAACGTACCGTAAGTAGAAACATTTATATCGAAAACGTATTACTATACTATCCATAATGTAATACAATATTTTTAATAAATATTTTAAATACAATATTTTTAATAAATATTCATTACACCGGCACACAAAAAAAAAAGTGGTCTGTACATTTGACTAGACCCACCTAAGCTTATGTATTTCGATGCGCGGATTCCAAATCTGTAGTCTGTTTTACCCGTACACCCTCAAAATTTTGAGTAAATTGCAAAAAACCGCAAAAAATGGCAAAAAATCGCGAAAAATCGCAGTTGTGCGAATGGAAAAATTTTTCTCGAACTATATCAAGTATATTTTTTATATATTTTGATGCGCTGAATCCAAATCTGAAGTTGATTGATCTCGTTGACCCTTCAAATTTAGAGTAAATTGCGGAAAACCGCTAAAAATATTTAAAAAATAAAAAAAAATAGTCATGAAGTAGTAGATAATATCAAAAAATAGTATTGTTCTTACTCACAGTAATGAACTAAATATGATTCCTTTCAAATTATGCTATAAAATTTATAGATTGTAATTAAATTTAAAAAAAAACGATCTTCATTAAGTTTACACTGTTCTTCGCTTATATCGAACTCTTTTCTCTTCGAATGTTCTATGCAATGGGTTTCTCTTCTCCAAGTTGAAAAAGGGGATTGTCGATGGTCCACAAATTCGGAGTTTATTTGAAGACGGAAATTTTATCGGACAAATGGATGACACTGAGGAAGCAGCTTGGAAAAGTTTTAAAAATGTTTCACAGAATTTTTTGGGAAATAATAAGAGTGAGAATTACGAGGAATTGGTTGAAGAGTTATTGGAAAATTACAAAAATTTGGGTTGCTTGATGAATCTCAAATTGCACTTTCTTCATTCTCATCTAGACTACTTTCCACAAAACCTTGGAGACTACAGTGAAGAACAAGGAGAACGATTTCACCAAGACATAAGTGAAATGGAGAATAGGTATCAAGGAAGGTGGAACGTCAACATGATGGCAGATTTTTGCTGGACTTTGAAGAGAGAAGTAACCACAAATAATAAAAAACGAAAGAGAAACCCATTGCATAGAACATTCGAAGAGAAAAGAGTTCGATATAAGCGAAGAACAGTGTAAACTTAATGAAGATCGTTTTTTTTTAAATTTAATTACAATCTATAAATTTTATAGCATAATTTGAAAGGAATCATATTTAGTTCATTACTGTGAGTAAGAACAATACTATTTTTTGATATTATCTACTACTTCATGACTATTTTTTTTATTTTTTAAATATTTTTAGCGGTTTTCCGCAATTTACTCTAAATTTGAAGGGTCAACGAGATGAATCAACTTCAGATTTGGATTCAGCGCATCAAAATACATAAAAAATATACTTGATATAGTTCGAGAAAAATTTTTCCATTCGCACAACTGCGATTTTTCGCGATTTTTTGCCATTTTTTGCGGTTTTTTGCAATTTACTCAAAATTTTGAGGGTGTACGGGTAAAACAGACTACAGATTTGGAATCCGCGCATCGAAATACATAAGCTTAGGTGGGTCTAGTCAAATGTACAGACCACTTTTTTTTTTGTGTACCGGTGTTATCTTTTACAGGTCCACCTCGTTGGCAGCGTGCTGGGCGAAATCGCGGACGAGGTCGTGGACGAGGTTATGGGCGAGGTCGCCATGGATTAATAAACTTTTATTTTTACACCAAATAGTGTTATAGTGTTAGTGTTAGTGTTAGTGTTAGTGTTAGTGTTAAACATGTATCACTATTAAGAAAAATAAAAATAGTAATTCTTAATAAATTATTTTTAATAAGACTTCTTTTTTATTTTAATATTAAATTGTATTTAATCCATAATTTTCATTGTCTGCTATGGTAATCTTATTCTGGCCTCGCGTGTGACTTCGCCTAGCTCAGTGCCATCAAACTGGAAAAAAGAAAGAATGTATTAAGAATATTGTATTACATTATGTATAATATGTATTAGATTTAGATGTTTCTACTTACTTTACGGCTGTGACAGTGGTGGTCCTGACGACAACGGAAGTAGCGACAGAAGTGACAGTGACGATGGCGACTGCAATTTTAAAAACGGTTATATTAATAATATTGTATTACATTATATTATAATATTATATTACATTATGAAGTACATTTCAGATATTACTTACATTCTGATTGTGGCAACGGTGGTCCCAGCGATGACGGCGGGAGTAGCAGCGGCTGTAGTAGCTGTAACTGTAAAAAATTTATTAAAATACTATATTACATTCTATTACATTATAATTATGTATAAAGACATAATAAAACTTCGGAAGCTATTTTTATGTTGGGACATAATCTCAATTTAAAGAATTATTATTATTATATAACTAACTGTACTATATAACTAACCATTTTCGGTCCGCATTAGGATTTTGATAGTAGGATTTTGATAGCGGCGGCGGCTGCAATTTTACAAAGATTTATATAAAAAATTTTTATTGTATTACTGTATATAATAAATAAAAATATTCAAAAGAATATACTAACCTCTAATTAACAGTCAACCGTTGTTTGTATAAAACTGACTCCAATAATGTCACGATCGATAATTATATCTGTTACCGAATCTAGTATCGATAGTGAACGCTCGCAGAACGCCACTAGCTCACTCTATCGTCAAAGACGCCAGACGTAAAAGATTAACACACTGCCATTATTGCATGTGTTGTGTACGTGTGTATATACGTGAACGACGATGCGATTGTGATGTTTCTTAAATGAAAATGTATGCGTGCAAGCGCATGTACATGTGAGTCTGAACCTGAAGAAAAAGGAACTGTTAAAATATCACTTTTTCGATATGCGATCATCATATCTCAGGATTGACTGCACCGATTTTATTCAAACTAATCGCAATCGAAAGCTCTCGTTTTATATTTATAATAAAAATGCCGTTAAATTTTTGATTACGGCTTTAGTTCCTGAGATATTTTAAATTGAAAATCAAGCGACGCGAAACTCGGGAAAAGGTACTTGGGAGCGCCTCGACTATGCAGTGACTCTCATTGCTCGGATCTTTTTCTTTAATTATGTACTTGGCGTCGCAACGCTCCCGCGTCGCTTGATATAAATATATTTATTTATCATATAAATAACAGTCATAAGAACAAACTAATCACAAATCTCAATTCTTGTGTTTGTTCTTATTATATAAATATTATTGCATAAGTTGAACGAAAGTAATAAAATAATTAATAAAATTAACAACTATAAATTAAAGAAGTTATCAATAAAACACAAATTTAAGTAACACACTTATAAGAATAATTATGCAGTACATCAATCTAAAATCTAAATATGTACTAGTTGTTTTTGAAAAATAAAACTATTTTGTCAATAATTTTAAATCGGTTAGTTAATCGAGGTTTACCGTTAACTTTTTCGGACAAAAAATGACTCAATCCGACTTCACCTTTTTCAATGAAAATATCTCTTAAAATATTGTAAGATAGTTTAGCCGTAGCCATTTTTTTGATAATACCATCTGAAACCGTGTTTTTCAAAGCGTCCAAAGTTCCAGCGATTTGAGCGACTTGATGCGCTCCAAGTACATCATTGACTACTTCTTTGAAGCCTTTGGCATTGTTTAATAAATCTTTAATTGAAATATTAGAAGATACCAATTCTTCTAATATTTCAACATCGAACATTGCTTCATGAAAATTATCATTTTTTCGATGAGGCAATAAGTCTTTGGCAAGTTGGGATAATTGAAATAATCCCTTTCCTTTTCTCTCAGGTAGTTGTTTTCGAAATAATATTAAAGAATCGGAAAACCCTTTTATTATTGGCTTGAAGTCATTAATCATGTTACTTCGTATGATTGCTTGAACCAAATGCTTAGCGTCAAATTTTGCGTTATGAGCTACTAAAACTACTGGTTTTAACGAAACAGAAAGAAATTCTTTAAACTTTCCTAATGCTTCTTTCAATGAAATAGTTGTTACTTTAACATCATGTAAATACAACTCGTTATCAATTACTTTTAAACCAGTTACAGCAGAAGCAGCAGGGACTATAGCTTGGGTTGGTTCAATATATTGCGAAAATGTCCCTTCTTTATTTTTGGCTGCTAGTTGCAATATATCAGCTGAATTTGCGAAACCACTGGTCTCAATGTCAAAGTATACCATATTATATGAATCAACACATTCTCCATTAATTTCAATACCTTCATCATTTTCAATATCTGAATTATTGTTTACATCAATATCGAAGCCACAATTAGAAAGATATTGTATGCCTTCAGTGCTTTCTTTTTTCTTACGGAGATTTTCACGATTCTGCTTTAACAAATTCCGGCGACATTTTGTAGAGTGCATTTTGGAAACTGTAGCTCGGCGTTGTCTCTGTTGATCTTGATGAAGAGCAAACGATCGGGTGTTTTTGCCTGGAGAAAGATTAAGTTTTTCTTTAACAACTGGTAAATATTGTTCCCCGTCATTTTTTGTGCATACAGCACTCGCCCATCGATAATCCGATGACTCACTCAAACTGTAGCATTTATTTTTCGGTGCTTTATGTGCCATTATATTATTCAAGCTTTCGTTTGCTTGACTACTCGCAGCCATTGAAAATTTTGCTGAATTAGCAGCATATTTATTGAAAAGTTTTTTCAATGATGTATATAATTTTTGGTCTTGGAGGAGAATTGTTTGCTTCTTACCGTTTTTAATATTGTAAGGATGATGGTGACACCATGTGCCACAATTTTCATGGGCACCGTATACATGGTCTGGAATTGCAGCAAGAGTACTGGCTAGCTTTACGCTGTTACCTTTATTTTGTGCAACAGCGTAGTTGAAACATTTTTTTAAATGTGGTATTACAGTCTGTTTCTTCATTTCTTTGAAATCTTTTTGTAGTTCGTATAATTCTTTTGAAAAATTCTTCTTCAAATGATTAGAATCTGCAAGTTTAAAAATTTTATTCTGCCTTTTACGACGAACAGCTGCAATCATCGAACTGTCCTCATCACCAATTACAACCCCTACATTCAAGCCAACTTCTTTTAAAATAATACTATTATTTATTAATTCAACGCCAACATCAGCTTCCATAGCTTTAGCACTTCCTTGGAAGTTTAAACGACAATTGTGGCGGCCTGGATCCCGTCCTAAGCTGCATAATTTGCATTTTCGATTTCGGGTTCTGAAATCCAAAACTTTACCCGATAAAAAACTAATAATAGCTCCATAACCATTTAAGCTGTCGTAGCTCCTGCCATTGCCACGTTTGCTCCAACCCATGTCATAAGAAACAATTATATTAATAATGTTTCCTAGAGCAGCATCAAATTTAAAAAATTTTGACTTGAAATTTTCTAAAGGCTCTGAGTGAATTGAAGTAGAAGGAAGTAACGCTGAATTTGATAACGTACAGTCAGAATTTAAAGATGTTGAAGATCCGTCCGCTTGGAGAGCGGCTTTCAAAGAAATATACTCGTTGTAAATTTCTTGAGAAATTTCTTCTGGACTAATGAAAGAAAAAAATTTTAATTATTTTTTATTCTAAAATAAATATGTTAAAAACATTATAAATTTTAATTTTTTTATTTTATTGGTTCAAAATATTAGCACAAGCTATATGATTTTTCAACTACAAACTTATCTTTCATTTCGAATACATTCATTCTGATCATATTAATAATAATAATAATTATAATAATATTACATAAGAATAATAATAATATTTATAGTAATTATAGTAATATTATTAACAATAATGATAATAATAATATAATAATTGCTATTATTATTATTATTATTATTTTTATTGATATTTTTATAAGCCAAAATTAATCTTTACAATTTCTTAACATTGTGAGTTGTCTAAATCAAAATTTTGTACAATTGTTTTCTTATTTACAATCATCAAATCTACAAAATTAAATTATTCATATAATTATATGTAACGGAAAATGTATTTTCAGATCCCAAAAAAAAATTAATGTTGATTTCTATCAAGATTTTACTGGCTGATGCTTTTCCGATTCAAAATTAATAATCAAAATTTTTTGACATTATTTGTCTACATTAAAATATCTTACAATTTTTTTTGTATTTAGAATTAAACTATTTATTTATGTTTATTATTACTATTTATAACTATATATTAATTTAAAGATTTAATTCCTTGAATAATAAGTAAATCAAAAAATATATTTTCCAATATAAACAAATTTTTTCAATTGCAATAATTTCCGGTATTGTTTTTACTGATGTTATTGAAAACCAAAGTTGATGATTATATATAATTTACAAACTAGGCCAGCAATGGACTAATTTTTTTTAAATTATCCATGAATAAACTGAATATTTATAATTTTTAACTTTAAAAGTGATATCTTACAGCTCCTCACATAATTTCTCCACATTCTCAATTACTAATCGTCGTTCTTCTTCTGCAGCTCGTTTGCAACTCTCTTTAGCAGCATCTTCAATAACAGTCCCGACTTCCCGTTCATATCTTTTGAATAATGATGATGAAATAACAGGTATATCCAAGCAAGCCAAAATTTTATTCACGCACGAATGCCCAACTCCAGCGTGTACTGTTCCTACAATCAGATTTAAAAATTAGTAAATCCAGTTCAATATTTTTATTATAGAACTAAATAGTTTTATTTTTGTTAAATATAAATATTGATTATACATACTAATTATACATACTAATTTATGCTACTGCATTTGATAATTTTATATTAAAAAATTACACTCACCTAATGCGATTTTTGTATTCATATCACTACATTTCACACTTTCTTTAGATGTATGTGTTTTTCCAGTACTAACATTGGTTAATATAGAACAATCTAGACATTTTATTGAAAAAACAGAATTCAAACCAAATCGAGTTTCTTTAACAATATTTTTCAATAAAATATCTTTTTTACAATTACAGCAAGTTAGGTTATTCGCCATCTCGTCTATTTCAACTATTCGAGTACCTACATGCTTTAGACATTGTTTTTTGCGTTTTTTCGCTTCCGTCATTGCCGAAATCGCTTTCAATCGCTTATTAAGCATTTTTTGTTTCATTAATCTCTCTTTATAATACACTTTATCAGACATTTTTAAATTAATTTACGTACGATACTTTGTAAACATGCGTCGCAATTAAAAGGTTACTCTACGTAAGTATTAAACTTACACCAACATACACTACAATATAGCCAGTATACATACTATAAGATATATACTACCTAGGACAGTGTTGCCAGATTTTTCAAACGGGCAGTTAGTCATACGGGATTGGCTAGAAATAGTACATAAACAGCAAAAAGTTTTGGACTTAGGAATTACGATTACTAACTGACTGTACGATGTACTCTAGCATACATTTTTTGTTTCGACTGTCGTGAAACAACTACCTTAATTGATTATCTTGTGATGAAAATATTAAACGAATAACAATTATCTCTTTTGTCAATATTATTTCATTTTTGATATTGACAAAAGAGATAATTGTTATTCGTTTTTACAGGTCCACCTCGGTGGCAAAAGTCTAGATACCGCCGACGAAACCGCGGACGCCCCCCAATTCGTCGTGGACGAGGTGGCTTAAACAACGGTTTATTTAATTTTTACTTCTATTCGAAGTAGAAAACTCAAACTTCAATGTATTTTAATTCATTTCGTAAAATAATAAAAAAATAAACTAAAATAAAATAAAAATTTTTATTACTTCTTTCCAATACTTTTTCTCACAACTTAAATGCAACCAGAACAAATTCCATTTTAAATGACGATTGATAGTGTAACCTTTTAAACGGTAGATATATAATATGTAATATAACATTGTTACAAACAATGAAACTATTATGTAATCTCAATATCGTATTAGGGGTTGAATTATCTTGTATCTAATACATTTAAAAGAGTATTAATGTACAAACAATAACTATATATAATTATTCTTTTATATTGAGATTAAAAACACATGTATAGGTTTAAATATATATGCAAGTAGCCTTGAAAACTTAAACATTTTATTATCGATTAGAAAGTAAATTGATACATTATGTATTGTCTACATTCAATATGCGTAACTATCGTCAATTCACCATAGATATCGGCAAACAAGAAAAAAATTCCTAATTCCCTTCAGCTACACGAGTATCTAAACACGACGACTCATCTTCAATACATCACGTGTAATATTGAATGAATATGTATGAAACAGAAACCTTTATAATCTAGAAAAATTATAATAAATAATATAATAATAACAATAATATAATAAATAATACATTAAAATAAATAAATTCATAAATAAATAAAATGTGTAAACGTCAATTAAATGGTTTTGTTCACAAGTCTGTTTTAATAAATTATTTAAAAAAACATTTTATTAAATAAAATATAATGATCATAATAATTATAGTAATCGTAAAGTAATCGTTAGCGTAAGGAGCCTATTCTGTAACTAGTCATTATTTAACGATATTTGTATGATAATGACTGTCTTGCGAACGATCGCTTTACGATATAAAATAAAATATAAAACATTTAAACCCTGGGAATGGTGAAAGGCCTAGAATCTATTTCTGTGGAATCGTCTGGCGGGCTATCACAAATGTCATGACTAATCATATGTATCATTGTACTCATTAGCGACAAGGTTGTACTTCTCATAAATATTCCACGATTTTTTAATTTTAGACTTGTCCTTCAACATTTCATTTGTACTTCTGTACTTATCTTTCCTAGAAAAAAGATATATTGTAATAGGAAAATAAATTATTTAAAAAAACATTTTATTAAATAAAATATAATGATCATAATAATTATAGTAATCGTAAAGTAATCGTTAGCGTAAGGAGGCCTATTCTGTAACTAGTCGTTATTTAACGATATTGGTATGATAATGACTGTCTTGCGAACGATCGCTTTACGATATAAAATAAAATATAAAATATTTAAACTAACCATGGGAGTGGTGAAAGGCCTAGAATCTATTTCTGTGGAATCGTCTGGCGGGCTATCATAAATGTCATGACTAATCATATGTATCATTGTACTCATTAGCGACAAGGTTGTACTTCTCATAAATATTCCACGATTTTTTAATTTCAGACTTGTCGTTCAACATTTCATTTGTACTTCTGTACTTATCTTTCCTAGAAAAAAGATATATTGTAATAGGAAATTAACATATTTTTATTTGCATATTTACAAGTATATTTTTTACTTACAGTATTCATCGATTTTGTAATAGTCTGTATGACTATTATCCAATTTGTTCCGAATATTCTTGACGTTATCTTGCCGTTGTACGAACCATGACCACGTAAACTTATTAACTGTACAGGTTTCTCGTTTTCATTCTCATTGTCATCCTAGCATCATTTTTATGGTGTTTATGAAATACCTGCATAATAAATTTGTTACTTAGACAACAAAATTTACAAGTAAATAAAATTAAAATTAAAAATATAAAATATTTAAACTAACCCTCGGAGTGGTGAAAGGCCTAGATCTATTTCTGTGGAATCGTCTGGTGCGCTACCACGAATGTCATGATTATCATGTGTGTCTTCATATTCGTCATCGTATTCATCAACGACAAGGCTGTACTTCTCATAAAGATTCCATGATTTTTTAATTTCAGACTTGTCGTTTAACATTTCATTTGCACTTCTGTACTTATCTTTCCTAGAAAAAAGATATATTGTAACAGGAATGTTAAAATTTATGAATTTTGCACAAATTCAGTTCACTTACTTTTTTCTCATCTCTGACATATCCGATAATTTTATATGTGTCGTCATATTCGTCGTCGTATTCATCAACGACAAGGCTGTACTTCTCATAAATATTCCACGATTTTTTAATTTCAGACTTGTCGTTCAACATTTCATTTGTACTTCTGTACTTATCTTTCCTAGAAAAAAGATATATTGTAATAGGAAATTAACATATTTTTATTTGCGTATTTACAAGTATATTTTTTACTTACAGTATTCATCGATTTTGTAATAGTCTGTATGGCTATTATCCAATTTGTTCCGAATATTCTTGACGTTATCTTGCCGTTGCACGAACCATGACCACGTAAACTTATTATCTGTACAGGTTTCTCGTTTTCATTCTCATTGTCATCCTAGCATCATTTTTATGGCGTTTATGAAATACCTGCATAATAAATTTGTTACTTAGACAACAAAATTTACAAGTAAATAAAATTAAAAATATAAAATATTTAAACTAACCCTCGGAGTGGTGAAAGGCCTAGAATCTATTTCTGTGGAATCGTCTGGTGCGCTACCACGAATGTCATGATTATCATGTGTGTCTTCATATTCGTCATCGTATTCATCAACGACAAGGCTGTACTTCTCATAAAGATTCCATGATTTTTTAATTTCAGACTTGTCGTTTAACATTTCATTTGCACTTCTGTACTTATCTTTCCTAGAAAAAAGATATATTGTAACAGGAATGTTAAAATTTATGAATTTTGCACAAATTCAGTTCACTTACTTTTTTCTCATCTCTGACATATCCGATAATTTTATGTGTGTCGTCATATTCGTCGTCGTATTCATCAACGACAAGGCTGTACTTCTCATAAATATTCCACGATTTTTTAATTTCAGACTTGTCGTTCAACATTTCATTTGTACTTCTGTACTTATCTTTCCTAGAAAAAAGATATATTGTAATAGGAAATTAACATATTTTTATTTGCGTATTTACAAGTATATTTTTTACTTACAGTATTCATCGATTTTGTAATAGTCTGTATGGCTATTATCCAATTTGTTCCGAATATTCTTGACGTTATCTTGCCGTTGCACGAACCATGACCACGTAAACTTATTATCTGTACAGGTTTCTCGTTTTCATTCTCATTGTCATCCTAGCATCATTTTTATGGCGTTTATGAAATACCTGCATAATAAATTTGTTACTTAGACAACAAAATTTACAAGTAAATAAAATTAAAATTAAAAATATAAAATATTTAAACTAACCCTCGGAGTGGTGAAAGGCCTAGATCTATTTCTGTGGAATCGTCTGGTGCGCTACCACGAATGTCATGATTATCATGTGTGTCTTCATTCGTCATCGTATTCATCAACGACAAGGCTGTACTTCTCATAAAGATTCCATGATTTTTTAATTTCATACTTGTCGTTTAACATTTCATTTGCACTTCTGTACTTATCTTTCCTAGAAAAAAGATATATTTTAACAGGAATGTTAAAATTTATGAATTTTGCACAATTTCAATTCACTTACTTTTTTCTCATCTCTAACATGTCCGTGAAAACTCACTATCATAATTTCAAATCATTGTTGTAAGAAATATTTAATTAGAAAGATTTACAACAGTCGGATTTATAGCAGCCGACGTTTCCTAAAAGAATGTAAACATGATGCAGATTAATTTTCACTATTGCAGCTTGTTATCATATAGAAATTATTATTCTATTACTTTACTTTTCACTATCGTTGCCCCTAATAACTTTCATTTATCCATGTCACTTACCGTCGATCGATTATCGATCATACTACATTATTGTAAACGTATCCAATCCAATAAACGACGTCCTGTATAGCACACATTCTTCACCCCTAACCGCTGCTCCCCTTGCCAACACTTTAGCACATTTCTTCGTTCTTCCTCGCACCATCTCTTACCAGCACTTCTATTTTTCTTACTTTTTGACTTTGCGTCGTAATAAATCGATATATACAGCATATAGCCCAAAAATAAAAACACTTTTATGTAATTATGTAATTATGTATTATGTAATTCAACCCTGTTCTATCGATTGAATTATGTAATTCAACCCCGCTCTATTGAAATTGATAAACTTGCGAAATTATTTTTTTTCCTCTTATTTCTTACACATTTCTAATACACATTGATTGATACACAAACGTAACCTATACCTGTCAAACCAGGTTATAGACTATTCACTATCGTCGCCGCTAACCTAACTTTCGTTTATCGACGTCACTTACTGTCGATCGATTATCGATCATATCGCATCACTAGCGCGATCTTGTGTCGAATGCCTCAACAGTGCATTTTTTCGGTCGACGACGACGACGTTTCTTACTTAATATTTTTCACTTTTTGACTTTGCGTCGTAATAAACTCGATTTATAGAGCATGTAGCCCAAAAATAAAAACACTTTTGTTATGTAATTCAACCCCGCTCTATCGATTGAGACTACTTAGAAGTCGATCCGTTGAGCGGATATATGAAAACCAGAAATATTGAGTGCTCTCAACTGATCGACTCGCGTAATAAGACACGGTAGTGTCTGTCTTGTGCTTGCGCGGACTTAGCACAAGACACTACCGTGTCTCTAGATGTTTAGAATTATATATGTTTTCTTTATTTATTTCAGTTATTTAAATAGTTTGTCTCTTTTACAATAATTAGTTTAATATATTATATAACTAATTAATTTTAGAACAAGAAATGGAAATATGAAATAATTCGTAAAAATATGTTTGGAATAATAGCATTTTACTACAGCATATATAAAATATATGCAATACATATATATATTAGAACATATTATTTATTAAATTGCACTTGAATTACATAAGTAAAATATATATAAAGTACAAATGAATATACGTATATTAAATTGCATTGCATTAATATCTAATTCTTACTCATTGTCAGAATTTGTGCTCGCATTTTCATCATTACATTGCACGTCTGAGGGATCCACATTTTCTTTAGAAATACGCTTCAATTTTTCTCTGCAAATATAGTGATATAATAAATGAAACAAAGTATTATAAATGTATTTTTTGTATATATACATACATATAAATTTACAAACGCAATATTCTTTTAACTGATAAAATATGAATTCATATTTTTAAAAATACGTACATTATTTCTTTAAAATGTTAGTGAAATTTTTAATTAAGTCACTAACAAGTAACAAAATACATAAACAAACGTTCTTTCTGAAGGATACTGATAGTGAATGTGTTAAGTAGTTATCAAATTTTAATCAGATTTATAACAAGAATTATCTAAATAGCAAGAACTATCTCCCTTTATTTTACTTTTTGGTTATACTTACTCTTTTCTATCCTTTCTTAGTTTTCCCTGAATCAACCATTTCGAAATAATATCTGCTACCCAGTGAACACATGACCTCCATATGACGTCATAGATAGGTCACATAGAGATCATAGAATTTTTACATAGATATGACATAAAACTGACTTTACTGCTGACTTTGATATTACGTCATGTAGTATGACATCATTATGACATATTACTGACCTAAAATTTGACTTTTAAATGACGTCATAATTGTGACTTAAATATTACGTAAATATTATGTCCTATCCCTATCATATGTGTGACGTCACATCAAAGTCATAAATTTATATATTATTTACGTAAGAAATAAATCATATAATTACATAAATTACAAGTCATATTCTGACGTCAAAGTGATATCATAATACCGTCATATGTTTACATAAGAAACAACTCGTATTTTTACGTAAAATTTCTATACGATGAACGTCATACTTAAGGCTTTAGGTCATTCTCTTATATACAACTGACATAATACTAATGTCACGACTGTATAAAAATAAATGATGCTCTTATGTTTATATTCTATGTTGTATCATGTATTGTTTCAATAATCCATAAGTGAAATTTCATATGACATTTCTTAATTTTTACTTTTATATTTAGTGTCCAAATTTAATTCACTGCAAATTCTTTTTAAATGCAAACATTAAATATATTTTCAACATTGAACAAATATTAGGATTATCATAAATAAACTGTATAAACGAATCTCAAAATTAATTAATTATTGTATTGTAATAAAGGTACAGTAACAAAATAATCACTATCTATAAATGAAAAATATAAACATTTTGACTTTACAAGGTCTGTTGTAACTGTTATCAATTTTGGATGAATACTCTTTTTTACTAAGTAAATATTCAATTCTTTAGAGTCACAGGGTTTTACAAATAGCGAATCAAATTTAGAAAAATATTCGCCTTCTATTGTTACTTGATCATTGGTATCATTTATGCGATTAATCATTAGAATATTATTATTAAACAATAAACAGCAATTTTCGTTTTTTTTTTACTTTAAAGTGAAGCCATTAAACTCTAAAGAATTAATTTTACCATTATCTAATTTTTTAATCACTGGATATGATGGAAAGAAATGTTTCTTTACAGGCAAAGCATCTTCTTCATGAACACGGTTAACTACCTGTTCTAAAGGTTTTGGTGCATCTTTAATTTTACCTTTAATGTTTGACATAAAATTTTCAAACTTAAAAGTACTAAAATTGTCTAGCGGTCCAAATTTTTTGCAATCCTTAGCAAGATGAACTAAATTGTGCACATTGTATGATATTGAATTCTGACCGTACAAATTTGCATACTCATCAACGAACCACCTCAACAATTCATCAGCATATTCATTATACACTAGGTATCTTCGAGGATCACATAAAATTCTTATAGCAACACTTAGAGCCATAAAGTGATTATAATATCGTGATCTCAGTATATTTTTTAGTATTATTGGACCTGTGTATAATAAAAACTGACGACATTCTGTGGCTTTCTACTTTGCAACGCTATCTAACAGTCTCGGTTGACGTGCAAATTCAGACGGAATACAAGTTTTAATGGCTTTCAGCGCTTCATCAACAGCTTCTTTTTGATCATTTGTTAGTCGATGTGCCTTGGAACCATTAGACAAGCGAAGTATATATCGTTTGGTTACACCCAAACATACTAGATGCTGATAATCTAGTGGAATTTGAGATACCATCCCAAAATTTAAATCAAGAAGTAAAGATTTACCCAAGTGATGTTCTTCTTGTAGTTGATTTTTAAATGATTCGTCTGTTCGAAGCGTACTATTAATTTCTGGAAAATTAACGTAATTTCCCCATTCTCCTTGTTGGATACATTTGGAACAACCAAAGTACCCACTATGAGATTTGGTTAAAGTTAAATACGCTCTTGCTGGAGCATCACAAATTATGGCATTAAGTTGGACATTTATAGTCTTGTCATCGATTTTCAAACCCTTATCTTGTAAATCTTTCATGTCGTCAACAAAAGGATTTATATAAACGTTAAAATCATTTGGTTTAGAATTTCCGTGAAAAAGTCCAACTAAAAATGATTCAGTATAAAAATCATCCTGAATTGCAGCCAGCAGAGGCCAAAATTGACTGCTAGATGACTTACTGAAAGACATTCCGTCACAATTTAATTGAATCAAAATAGTCTCAGGGTAAACATTATAATATTTATTCAGTGAGCGAATTAATCCATGGGCGATCCCAAAATGGAAATAAGATCCCCCATTGCCGTTAACAATTTTCCCTGTCACATCACGAGGAGTTTTCATCAAAGTGCGGACATCTTTCTTTAATTCATTTTGGTGTCCATGGTTACGAAAAATATTTATTAATTTATTCGCAGCTTGTTGCGAGATACTATTTTCAGATAACCAAAACCGCAAATCTTCTGATAGTGTAGTCGATGAAGTAGACCCAGCTTCTTCATGAAACTGTACGTATTCTAAAGTTTTAGGCCATTCAATTTGATCATTTTTTGTGGTTCGCTCCATTTGTTTATTTAAAAGATAACTAGATTGATCAATATGGACATAGATTTCAAAGTTATTTTCAATATCCTCATTTCGTGAAACATCAGATATTGTCACTGGAACACTGTGTAAGATCTGTGATGATTGAATCTCCTGCTGTTCTATTATATTATTTACATCTTGAATGTTTCTTGCAGTCCGAATTTTTTCTTGAATAATTTGATTGACTCGTCGTTTTGTCATAAATCGTATCGGCTTATTAGGCATTTTTAATTATATTAAAAATAATGTGTGAGGTGAAAATCGTCTGAAATGAAGAAAATAAAATTTTTTAAATTGCATATCAAAGGTAGTTGTAAATATCAGATAATAAGAACAATAAATCTTTTCAATTTAAAAATTATATAGATAATTTTTTAATTTTTTCTTATGTAAAATTAAAAAAAAAATTTTTTTTAGTTATTACATATTTATGTAAATAAAATTTAAACATTGCCAGATGTCTGCTTATTTTAATTGAAAAGTCAGTTTTTTATCATTTTTCTCAATGCGTTGATCATTTTTCAAAAATAACAAACAGATATCAAAAATTTAAAGGATTTTGCTAACAATTAGATAAATTACTTCTTATAAAATATAAGCCTCACGGCGTGGGCCTCACACTGAAAAATAACGTGGCGGTGTTACTTGTAACTCCTAGCTGATATCGATTAAATTTATTAAAACAGTGAAAGTTATTATTTCTTAATAAAAAAAGTTAACTATATCTAATAAATTATTTATGAAAGATGAGCAAGATGTAAGTATATACTACAACATAACGTTCATATCAACAACAGTTACAATAATACACAACCTAACCTAAAAATATAATATTCTTTTAAAACTATTAATTTATGATTTTGAATTTTTAGTACTAAAATTAACACGGCAAAAGATTACGCAGTGGTATCTTTTATTGAATTTGATAGCTGTTCGGGAATACCGACAAATTGGCTTTTGTACGATAGCAGATTCAACGATAAAATTGCATGTCGGTGGCCAGGAAAAGGTGTGAAAAATATAACCCAAAATATAAAAAACAGAGAAATACCACATAAAGATTGGCCAATTCATGAAGTTCAGATTTTGAAATATTGCAGTACGTATTAAAATTATTAATTATACTGAAAGCAACAGATATCTACATCTACAGTCTTCAATTCTGTAGAAAAATTAAATAATTCATAAAATTATTTAATTAATAATACCTAAAAATATCTTGAAGATGTCTGTGAATTACTCATTAATCAATAAAATTTTAAATTAGCTTGAAATTCAAATAACTAGTTATAATTTGTATGATGATCGTAGGTACTTTAGAAAGTGCAAGAAAAGCGGCGGAGGACTCGCAATACTCATCAGCACCGGAGACTTTTGGACGTGGGCACAGAAAAAAAAGGTCACTTCGCCGGTTCGAAATTTATTAAAAACAAGTGGCAAAAAAAATCAGATTTATTCGTCCAGTTCTGATGACGACAAGGATCAAAATGAATCAGGTAGAAATTTCTAAGACATTTAATAATCGGTGTTTCTTTATTTATAAACTATTTTGCGATTAATTCGTCAAATTGACACAATGATATGTTTCTATTTTTTAGCTCGTGAACTGCCTCAGTTTCCCAAAAACACCAACTCAAAGAGTAATAGTAATTTAAAAGTAACTAACCAAAGAGAATCTAGTGAAAGTCACGATGATGGTGATGATTCAGATGGTGCAATTACTAGAACTAATATGGCTCGTGCGGAGGCACTTATAAACAATTTCAAATCTAATCGCCACGAACCAGGATCAACGGCTTCGGGAAGTCGTGAAGTTGGTGATGTGGGCACAGATAGGCAAGATAAGCTCGAAGTTGTTGAAGGTAATATTATCACTTGAATACTTATTACGTTTCTATTAAGTGAATGAATAATTAAAATGATGAAATTGTTTTATTTTGACAGTACATTTATACGTTGTTATTATTATTATTATTGTTATTGTTATTATTATTATTATTATTTATACGTTGTTATTATTATTATTATTTCAGCTAAAATAGATACTTGTATTTATTTACTGGGTAAAATAGTAACAGAATTAAAGGACTTAAAGCAACGGGGCATGTCTAACAACAATGGAAATTCTGGCATTGACTTTGCTATTTGTGCTGAAGTGGAATCTAAAACTTGATACTCGAAATGGGGTAACAGCCTTTGAAGATCGATTAAAATCTTGCAAGCAGTTCGAAGATCAATTTGTAAGATATTTATAATTACGTTATTCGATTAGGTTAAAAAATTTTAATTTTGAACATTTGAAATATTTCAATACTTTTGCGATTTTATCTATTTTTTGATCAATAAAAAATTAAATTTCTGATCAATGAAAGTACTGAGTACGGGTGCAAGATAATCTATATAAATTAAAAAAAAAATATACATCTTTTAATTAATACATTGAATTTAAAAAATTTCAATTTTCATGGCTTTCTTTAATTCTTTAATTCTTTAAATCTTTAAATTTATACTGATTTAATAATTAACAATCATTTAAAAACAAATTAGTTTTAATCAAAATATAGTTAACTACTAAAAAAATAATTGAAAGAATTGATCTAAGAAATTGACAGATTTCTGCTAATGAATAACTCATGTTTGGAGTTATTCGTCACTTTCTTTTTATTACATTATCGCCAACTAAATGTTTATCCAGGTTCGAAAAATCAAGCAAGTTGGAGGATCTAATGGTAAAGATTTTACCGAAAGGGCATTAACTATGATTTTTTCAAACAAATTTGCGAAAGAAAACACATGGGAAAGTAAAATAACCAAGTACAAAGTTAACACTTTGAAAGTGATTGAGATTTGTGAAAGTAAGAAATCATTTTTATCTCTGAATTTCAACAATAAAGCGGCAAAATACTCATATTAAAATTATGTTTCAGAGATTATATTAGAAAAGTTTCCGACGTGGGACAAAGCTGAATTTAATAAAGCTGGGACTAATTGGTTTAGGCTTGGTAATCAAAGAGCAGGAGAGCAACCGAAACAGGTTACGAAAAAAACGTTACTGATGGATAAAAACAAAGATTAAATGAAAATAATGCGTAGATTAAAAACTTTAAAGTTTAGAAAATGCATTGACTGCATTAGAACCTATAAATTTTATTTTGATGTTTTAAATATTTTTATTATTATATTTAAAAAAAAAATAAGAAATGAATAATACTTGAATTTTATTCATAAAAGTTCAGATTTTACTTGCGCAATCTCATTTATAAAATGAAGATTGATGTGCTAGTCTTCACTTCAAAAAGTGATAATGAACAATGACAGTCTGAATTAAACATAGTATCAATGTGTAATAACTATAGTAGGATTTAAAAAAAAATTAATAATTATTACATTATATTATAAAAAGTTGTAAGTTGCGCAATATTAATTGATAATTTAAAGTTTATCTGCTAGGCTTTGAATTAAAAACTGAAAATGGATAATTATAGACTTTGATTCTAAAGAAAAGACTTAATAATGTGCATTGATTGCATTAGGACCTATAACTATCATTTTCTTGTTTTAAATGGTTTTTTTATTATATTATTTATTAAAATAAGAAATGAATAATAGTAAAGAAATAAACATCAGTTTTTGCCTCTTAACGATCGAGCCTTGGATCTTTCTGCCAATCAATGATCTGCGCAATCGCAGTACACAATTTAAAATACAAGGTGCGCGTCGACACAGTCGAACTTAAAACGCAAATCACCAACATGAAATCAACCCGATTCCATTTGTTAGTGTTAATAAGGACCCCCCCCATCCCCCACATATAAATAATTTATTGCGAAATGAATAATACTTAGATTTTATTCATATAAGTTCAGATCTTAGTTGCGTGATCTCATTTGAAAATTTTAGATTTGTGGGCTAGTCTTTAATTTAAAAAGTGGAAATAACAATTACAGACTTTGGTTTACGATAAGCACTGAAGTGCATTGACTGTATTCGAAACTGTAATCTAATCATAATTTTCCACTTTGTAGGTTTTTTCTAGTTATTAAAAAAACGATTGATAATGATTATTATTTTTTATCAATAAAAGTTGACATTGTGAACGCAATATTATTCTTGAATTTAAGCTTTGTTTGTTTATGTATACTAAAAAAAACAATTTCAGATTTCTTAATTATTTGTACCGAACTACATTGTAATTACATTATAAGACTGTAATTATATTTTTTATCATTTTTGTTAAATGATAGAAAAATATTAATAATTTTTATTTGTCATCATTTACTTTCTAATTATTAAAAAAGCGCAGTACTACAAAAATAAAGATAATAAATAACTTTATCATTTCGGATTGAACAGATGGTTTATTTTTTTAACTCATATTGTTACAACTACGAATTGTAAGTCATTTATCTAATAACGTGAATTATTCCTTATGTCAGATAAATATCATATTTTTGTAAACATTCAAAATGCTTTTATCACTATAACATCTGTGTTATGTCATCGAGACGTCAGGTAAATTATAATCATGTCAGCAAGACGTCACAGTTTTGTAAGCATTCGGTAGCAACTTTACTTCTCTATCACATCAGAGTTATGTCATTCTGACATCAGGTAAGTCATAATAATGTCAATTAGAGGTCATATTTACGTCACATATCTTACGTAAGAATCTTACGTCAGGAAGTGGGAAATTATGAGTCATATATGACTCATAAATGACTCATATCTTACGTAAATCATGACGTGGCATGACGTAATTTTGACATCAGTTTGACATAATTGTGTTCACTGGGTACTTCTTTTTCCGTGCAATTGATAAATTTAGAACGTATACATTCTGAAATAAAAATAATATAAAATATTATTTAAACTGTATCTTTTTGATAGACGTTTGCAATATATATTCACAAGCATTATTTATGTTCATAATTATTAGATAATAAACATTGCAAAATAAAATAGTGAGAGATTCTATGCACTCTTTCGCGAACTTTCAACGCGCATCCGTCTTGGTTATTTAAAATGCAGATAATACTGTACTCTCGATATTAGAATTATATATTATATTCGCAATCAGTGCTGGCCTCTTTCTCTTTCTGCTATGTTAGTAGAAATGTGATATCTATTTCCAAATTTACTTGTTTTTCAGAATGAGACCTCGCGCATCGAAAGTGCGCATAAAAGGTGCATAATTTCACTATCCATTAATTCATGTAATGATTCGATGCTACTGCTAAAACTTTTGTGAATTTGATGTATTGATTCTTCTAAGCTTTCGTTACATTGGACTAATTCATCTGAACTTTTCATTTCTGTGGTATCTATACTGTTATTAATAGAATCATTTGAACTATCACTATTTATAAGATTAGATGTACTACCTAATGTATTTATAAGATCAAAAGCAGTGTTGTTTGCAATTAACCTACGAAAATGCCTTTTGGAAAGTGACGAATACCTTTTGTGTTTTCCATCCATAATTATTTTATGAATTAATATCTTAATCTTTTTTAACGTTTATCAGAAATTGAAGATCTTTTGTTTTATATATTATAAATGAGTATATATATACAGGGTGGCCCACATAACTCTTAACAGCTGAATATTTCGGAAACCAAACCCGTGAGAGAAAAATTTTTTAAACAAAAGTTGTTTGGTTTCGAGGGGGCCATAAGATGGTACCATTGGTTTGACCTTGAAGAATTATTTGAAAGTCACATAAAAATTACCTCAATTTTTTTAAATGGCATTCCCTATTTTTTATTACATATTCTTGTAGCTTATCTCGAGAGCTTTCCAAAACACTATAATAAAGTATTTTTTTATTAAGTATTTTCCGAGTTATAAGGGTTGAAATAATTTCTTAATTTTACATAAACTATAAAATATCTCGTAAAATATTCACTTTTCGATGACCTTACCTCAATACTTTTATGCACAGAATAATGAGAGGAATCAATTAGTGTAAAGAAAACACATAGTTGTTTTTAACAAAATGTATGTAATTGTTAGTTACAAATTGCATATTTTTTGTTAAAAGCAACTATGTGTTTTCTTTACACTAATTGATTCCTCTCATTATTCTGTGCATAAAAGTATTGAGGTAAGGTCATCAAAAGGTGAATATTTTACGAGATATTTTATAGTTTATGTAAAATTAAGA
Organism: Crematogaster levior; assembly: GCA_901521435.1. Lineage (NCBI taxonomy): Eukaryota > Metazoa > Arthropoda > Insecta > Hymenoptera > Formicidae > Crematogaster > Crematogaster levior. Next base: position 53,133 of record CABEGB010001082.1, read on the forward strand.
AATTATTTCAACCCTTATAACTCGGAAAATACTTAATAAAAAAATACTTTATTATAGTGTTTTGGAAAGCTCTCGAGATAAGCTACAAGAATATGTAATAAAAAATAGGGAATGCCATTTAAAAAAATTGAGGTAATTTTTATGTGACTTTCAAATAATTCTTCAAGGTCAAACCAATGGTACCATCTTATGGCCCCCTTGAAACCAAACAACTTTTGTTTAAAAAATTTTTCTCTCACGGGTTTGGTTTCCGAAATATTCAGCTGTTAAGAGTTATGTGGGCCACCCTGTATATATATATAGATAAATGTTTTAAAGCGTTGAAATCACACAAACACATTGTTGAGGTTAAGTAAAGTTTTACAAATTATTTTTTGATAATATATTTAACTTGCGTGATAAGTAAAACACAATATTATTACCTTTTTATTTACTTCAACTCTAGCTCTCCACGCGATGTCTTAATCTGAAGAACAACGCAGAATAACTTCTTTTCAGCCAAAAGCAGCGAAAGCGAACGATCCGCACGGAAGCATATGATCCACATGATATCACGTGATATCAATATGGTTAGATTCGATTCGCGCGTTTTCTTCCTTCTTTGAAAAGAGAGGCGTCCAAAGTAAATGCAGTCCTTGAAACCAGTGCCGGATTCACTGAAGGAGGGGCAGATTTTTGGTGGGGGCCTATGTAAGGAAAGCATAAAAATGAAATATAAACGGTATAATAGAAATTTATTTCAAGTACATTTATTTAGTAAATTATTACACGCCGATATAAAGATCTGAGATCAGTAAGTGTTTTGTTAGGCGGAATTCGATTCTACCGCGATGCAATACGCACGTAGTTGCGTAAGACTAATTTTGACTTGAGTCGTATCCGTCTCTTCCGGAACCGTCTATCTTGTACATGTATATCTCTCTCTTGTACGAACCCGCGTGTGAGCAACATCGTGACCGCGTGTCTAAGTCGTTCGCATCTATCGGCCAAATAAAAGGGAGTTTCTGTGCTCAGTGATAAAGTAGTTATTCGCTTTAAAGACCTTCCCGTCCTTCCTAACCAATTCATCAACATGTTTCAATAATACAGACTTGGTAATTATTAGTCAATACAATCACAAGATTACTTTACGCGTTTTTTTTTCTGCGAAATCATTTATTATGTCATCGAAACTAATCATTCTTAAAAGATCGCTTTCAATACTCATCAATGACAAGTCATTTAAACGATTTTGATCCATCGACGACCTTAATCGATTTTTTAATATTTTCAATTTTGAAAAAGATCTTTCCGCAGTACAATTTGTTGTCATAAGTACAAGATAAATTTTTAATAAATTATACACATTCGGAAAAACATCTTTCAAATCTTTTTCGACGATTAATTTAAACATTTTTAATTCGATGCATTCTTTTTTTTCCTCATTTTTATTTTCAATAAATTCTTTAAAAAAATTTTTAAATTGTTCAAGCTCTTCAATTAAATTATATTCTAAATCATTTTCATACAATTTTAATACTTTCTCAGCGTGTACTTTTATTTCTTGACTAGTAAGATTATCTAGATTTCTCAGAAAACCGAAATATTCTTCTACTTTTTGATAAGCAGCGATTCTCTGATTTAATGATAATACAATTCTATCTATCACAGAAATGTAACATTGAATTCGAAAATTTTCTGAGCCCATGAGTTGAGCACCTTCGGTTCGACCATAATCCAAAGGATTTAGTCTAACGCTTTGCTTGCATATTCGTTTCAATGTTTGTTCAAACTCAATACAATCAGATGTCTCTTTCCCTAGCGATTCATAATGTTCGTAATTATTACGCATTGATTCAACACTACAGTTCAATGATGTCAAGAGTGCAATGGATGTACTAATGTCTGCATTGTAGCTTTGCAATTTTAAGCTAGTAATATTTATTTTTTCTAATAAGTCATTCCAGAAAAAAATGTAAATATTAGTTTCTAGTTTATTTAAAAATTTCAAAAGTCCTTTTGCTTCAAAATTATCTTCCGCCAATTCTTCTAATACATTTTTATACACTATGCGACCTTTCAATAACGATCGAACCGCCTCTGCTCGAGAACCCCATCGCGTTGTACTTACTCTTTTTGGTACAACGTTAATTTTATTCTCTTTCAATTTTTTACATAATAAATCGTATCTTCCAGAAGAAGAAGTAAAAAAAACATAAATTTTTTCTAAAAAATCAAACAATTTTGTGGCTTCCACACAACAAGACATAGCTGAAGTACCCACTAAGTTTAGTGAGTGAGTGAAGCACGGTATCCATAAGGCTAAATTGTTTTCTCGGTTCACAAGCGTTTGTAAGCCATTAAGACGGCCGCTCATCACTGAAGCGTTGTCGTAGGATTGCCCTCGACAATCTTTAAGATCGATGCCATGCAATTGAAAAAATGACATGATTGCATCGAACAAATCTTGAGCTTTGTGTCCTTTATTCAACAAAAAAGTTAAAAATCGCTCTATTGGCTCATTATTTTCGATATAACGAATTGTCAAACACAATTGATCGTTATGACTTACATCCGTTGTGGAGTCAACCGAGATCGAATAATATTTGGATTTTTTGATGTTTTCAATTATTGTATTTAATAAACGATTATTGATAATTTTAATCAATTCTTCATAAATTGTAGATGATAAATAATTAACGTGTCCTTTACCACACTGACCGTATTTAAGAATATGGGCTTTTAAAAATTCATCTTGAGTTGCAAGTAATTCTATCGCACCAAGAAAATTGCCGTTATTAGGAACTCCGAATATTTCATTTTCGCCTCTAAAAGGCAAATTTTTTTCAGCTAAAAATATTATTACGTCAATGACTCTTTGAAGAATTTTCCTCCAATAACTTATTTCATCTTCGATTTGTTTTTTCATACTATCATTTACACAACCACGCGTAGATGCTCGCAAAGTAAAATTATACACAGCTTTCAAATGTACTTGAGACTTTTCATGTTCATGCAAGCGAGTATGTGCATTCTTCCAATCGCAAAAACCTTCCTGTGTGAATTGTGATTGCGTTGAACTAAATAGCTTGCAGTGAAAACAATAAAGTTTACCAGTGATTGGAGAAAAACCATGATCGTTTGACAGATTCTCCATTTTTAAAGGTCCTCTCAAACATTGATACCTTACATTTCCTTACTTTATTTCCATCTTGTTGCGTAAATGATTTCGATTCGATCATTTCAACGTTGTTATTTTGCATTCTTGAATTACCCGCGAAAATCCAATAATCAATATCTGTATCTGAATTGATGAGTAACTCGGAAATATCATGGTCATATTTTATTTTATTTTCAGAAAGATGATCGCGTTCTTCGTTACTAGACAATACTTTCGGATCGTTCACGTTGGTTTCGTAGTTCTCATCTTCCAACCCACTTTTATTTTGCAATATATTATCCTTGAAATTCATATTTTATTTTAAAAATAAATAAAAGATCAATAATCACAATTCATGAAAAAGACTCACGAAGTAAGTCATACTTATTTATTTACTTACACTTGATTCCGAATGTTTATTTGTGATTGCAATGGGGAGATTTTTCGCGGAGAAAAAATCTGTCAATTTATGCGTCTTAGATAATAAGATTTCATTTTTTTGCTGTATTTCTTTTTTTTCTTTTGCTTTTTCAAATCCAGATTTATACGACCGTTTTCCCTTATGTCGATCGTTTGATCTGTCACTCATTTTTATTGAAAAATATACTGATAAACACTAAGCAGTGTTAAATTCCGAAATTTTAAGTCAGCTGTAACGAACGCACAAAATCTTTACAAAAAATTAACAAAATAAAGATTACAGGTTCATTTGATAACCCTTTGATTTTACCTGGTAGATATAATCAAAATCTTACAGCTTAAAAAATCCTAAACTCGTATATCCGTGCTTGATACAAAAGAAAATATATTTTTTACTGCAGAAAACTAGCTGTTAACGCCATATAAAAGTACGTAAACAGCTGACTAAGTCGATGTGTTATCTGAAGTCGGTAAGGAAGTTGAGCAATCTTCCGTATACCCGCGAATTCAAATTTAGTAGAAAAATCATTATACTTATTGTTACTTTAAGCTACTTATTTAATATAGTTTAATTTTCTATAAAAGTGAGATTATACTAGTGTTTGTATTTGGCTTGTATTTTTTTATTTATTTATTTATTTAAAATGATGCGTGTTTACACAGTAAATACAATTGTCAAAGAGCACCAATTTGCGTGGATGTAATTATTTTTCGTTTAAAACGTCAGCTTTGGTGGCTTTTTACATCTAAATTAATTAATTTTTCAGCAAAAAAAAAAGTTCATTTGGTGGGGGCTCTCTGTTGGTGGGGGCCCATAGGCCAGTGCCTAGTAGGCCTAGTCTATAATCCGGCACTGCTTGAAACACACACATTGAATGCGTTAATAGAAAATGTTTAAGTTCGTCGAAAATGATGGCTAATTGTGACTTATTATCATTATATCAGATTTATATGAATATTTCACATACCTTATTTTCTTTAATCAAATCATTCAATTTTTCATTTCACTTTCATCACTATATACAGGGTGTCCCATTTTAAACAACGGATAGGAATATCTCGGATGGTAAGCATTTTGGAGGAAATTTGTTGATACAAAAGTTGTATGGTTTCAAGGGGGACATAAGATGGTGTCATTAATGTGACCTTGAATAGTTGCTTGAAGGTCACGTGAAGGTCACCTTAAATTTTTTAAATGGAACTGCCTACTTTTTATTATATATTCTTGTAGCTTATCTCGAGACCTTTCCAAAACACTATAAATAAATGTTTTTTCGTTAAGTATTTTTCGAGTTATGAAGGTTGAAATAATTTCTTAATTTTACATGAACTATAAAATATCTCGTAAAATATTCACTTTTCGATGACCTTACCTCAATACTTTTATGCACAGAATAATGAGAGGAATCAATTAGTGTAAAGAAAACACATAGTTGTTTTTAACAAAATGTATGTAATTGTTAGTTACAAATTGCATATTTTTTGTTAAAAGCAACTATGTGTTTTCTTTACACTAATTGATTCCTCTCATTATTCTGTGCATAAAAGTATTGAGGTAAGGTTATCGAAAAGTGAATATTTTACGAGATATTTTATAGTTCATGTAAAATTAAGAAATTATTTCAACCTTCATAACTCGAAAAATACTTAACGAAAAAACATTTATTTATAGTGTTTTGGAAAGGTCTCGAGATAAGCTACAAGAATATATAATAAAAAGTAGGCAGTTCCATTTAAAAAATTTAAGGTGACCTTCACGTGACCTTCAAGCAACTATTCAAGGTCACATTAATGACACCATCTTATGTCCCCCTTGAAACCATACAACTTTTGTATCAACAAATTTCCTCCAAAATGCTTACCATCCGAGATATTCCTATCCGTTATTTAAAATGGGACACCCTGTATATTATAACAAAAATGTTATAAAATTTGTCGTATCCACAATCTAACACTACACAATATAATGTATAAATTATTATATATATATATATATATATATATATATATACAGGGTTGGGCAAAAGTCCGGAAACGGTCAAATATCTCGAAAAGGATCAACTATAGCGAAAAATTGTAAATAGCAAAGTTGTAGGGCTTAAAAAAATGTACCTAATGATGACTAAAAATTTTACTTTGAGTGGAGGACGAAGATCATATAAAAGTCAAATTGAATTTTTTAAATGGAACTGCCTACTTTTTATTGCATATTCTTATAGCTTATCTCGAGACCTTTCCAAAACACTATAATAAAGTATTTTTTTGTTAAGTATTTTCCGAGTTATAAAGCTTGAAATAATTTCTTAATTTTACATAAACTGTAAAATATCTCGTAAAATATTTACTTTTCGATGACCTTACCTCAATACTTTTATGCACAGAATAATGAGAGGAACCAATTGGTGTCAAGAAAACACATAGTTGTTTTTAAGAAAAAATATGCAATTTGTAACTAACAATTACATATTTTTTCTTAAAAACAACTATGTGTTTTCTTTACACCAATTGATTCCTCTCATTATTCTGTGCATAAAAGTATTGAGATAAGGTCATCGAAAAGTAAATATTTTACGAGATATTTTACAGTTTATGTAAAATTAAGAAATTATTTCAAGCTTTATAACTCGGAAAATACTTAACAAAAAAATACTTTATTATAGTGTTTTGGAAAGGTCTCGAGATAAGCTATAAGAATATGCAATAAAAAGTAGGCAGTTCCATTTAAAAAATTCAATTTGACTTTTATATGATCTTCGTCCTCCACTCAAAGTAAAATTTTTAGTCATCATTAGGTACATTTTTTTAAGCCCTACAACTTTGCTATTTACAATTTTTCGCTATAGTTGATCCTTTTCGAGATATTTGACCGTTTCCGGACTTTTGCCCAACCCTGTATACATATATACATATAAGTATATTAACAATATATATAATTTATATTTACTTATTACAAATTGACATTAAATATTAATTAAACTGAATTTATATATAGTAGAACTCCTATTTCCAAGATTTTAACTAAAAAAGTATGTGTTCGCGACTGAGCGGATCAATGCGGCGGAGAGGGTTGACGATCACTCACACACACAATGAAACACTCACACGCAAGTTTAATAGAAATTAATAAAGTATATTTACAGAACAGAACACAGTCAAAGAAGTTATTTACAAAGATAGATATTTACAGTTTTTAACGTGCACAGGGCGTGCACGTTCCACGCACGGCACTGGACCGCGCGAGTCCGATCCGAGAAGTCCGAGCGCGGGAACCGCGGACAAACCGACGCGCGTGGAGCAAGCGACTCCAACAAGGCGCGAGTTGCACGGCAGAGCAAGCGACTCTGCTTTAACTCGAAAGATAGCAAGCGACTATCTGTGATTGCGTGTTAAACTACTGAAAAGCGTGCGGGTCGTACTTCGAACGAATCTTGGTAGACTGGCCCTCGTCCCCACTCTGCTTCCGTTTTTATACTGCGCTTTTCTGGAATGTTCCTTCCTGTCGTCACTTCCTCTTGAAGGAAATGACGACATAAAAAGAACACTCCAGAAAAGCCAGGAAGATTCGGTATAAACAATTATACATAAATATAATTATAAGGAACTAATTGGGGACGATGACTCAGGGCTTTTGAATTTCAGACAGCGGCAGCGCCGCTGTCTCGCTGCTTGCGCGCTCCGCGTGAGCGCGGCTAAGTTTGATACTGTGGTTGCTAGCGGGACGTAAGTCCCGTGCGCGACGCAAATGGAGAGCAACGACAGCGATGTGTGCGATGTAACACACATCACTGCCGCTACTCTCCATGTATGTTGGAGATGCACTGCACCACCTATGTTGCACAGGCCATGCAACACAGGTGATGCAATGTGGCGCGATGAGGACTTTGCGGAGTCCTTCGTTCGCTCGCGAACAGTATGTAAACAAAAAATTTCTAAATTATTTGATATGAAAGATTTCAGAAATAAATCAATTGGCAGTTTTAACAATTATTTCACATGAAAAATTTCTGAGATAACTCAATTGAAAATTTTCAAAATTGTTTCCTTAGAAAGGTTTCAGAGCTAATTCTTTTTCAAACATTCAAAAGATATATTGCAGAAACCTTGCAAAATTATTGCAGATGATAATGTTTAACACATGAAAGGTTGAAATATTTCTGAAACATTTCTGAAACAATTTTGAAACAGTTTGTGCTGTATGGGTTCCATTGAAGATTTTCAGAAAGTATAAGACATTCTAAAGAATGATGATAAAATTACTAAGGCGGTTTTATCCTTTAAACAACAAGCATTTAAGAAAAATTATAATTAAAATATAAAAAAGAAATGAATAATTTTATATAATAAACTATATCTCATTTGAACACGACGGCGTCGTGTACACACTTTGTCGTATTTCGCACACATGTTTATGCGTATGAAATATTTCTTCCTTTATCTCATCCTTTTTCTTTTACAGTCGTATCGATCAAGTAACGCGAGAATTTTCGATTTACGTTACACAAGCACGCCCGCGCACATCACTTCATCTCTTTACGAAAAAATACCGCATAGAAATGAACAAGCAAACAACGTGGAACAACGGGTGTATCATGGAAAGGTCGGGATTTTTCACGGTTTTTGTTTTTTTTTCGACTTCCATCGAAAAACTGCCTTTCTGAGCTATTATTTTATAAATCAGCCTTATGTAAATGTTTTTCTCTTTTCTCCTTTTTCACTCTTAATCTATAGCCATTCTGTTTCCATACGGTTTTCCACGATTTATAGTCTCTCTATACTTCTGAATTTTTTTAAACTTAGGCCTAATTCGACTTGACAGTCTCTTTTTTAACGAGAAATACGAGGATGAGTATCTTATAAAGTTTGATTATAATTATTTAATAAATTTACTGCCTTAATTTTTCTCTATCAGCAGCTCTTTTCAACCATCCTTGAATATATTTTTCAGATTCTTTTACTGTTTCACAATATCCTTCATTTTGTGATGCATCTAAGTAGGTATACTATGCCGGTTCTGGACCACTTTGGAGTGGGGGTATGACGTCACAGGAGTGGGGGTATGACGGTACGGGGGGTAATTAATCAATTAATTAATCAATTAAATTAATCAATCAATCAATTAAATTAATCAACCAATCAATTAAATTAATCAAACAATCAATTAAATTAATCAGACAATCAATTAAATTAATCAATCAATCAATCAATTAAATTAATCAATTTTTTCTTTGGATTTCCCCTTATAATAAAATAATCTCATAATTAATCAATTTATTCGATTTCTCCTTATAAAAATAAATAATTAATAAAAAACCAATTTTTCTTTGATTTCTACTTAAAAAAATAAATAATTAATAAAAAACCAATTTTTCTTTTGATTTCTACTTATAAAATAAATAAATAAATAAATAAAAAACCCATAAATCACTCAGTTTTTATAAATTTACGATGTCGAAAGATAAGATATTCTAGTGCGTCACACGATAATGTTTAAACATTGTCACAAATTTCTAAAATTTTTTCTTATCTTTTTTTGTTCAAAGGGATAATAAGGTCCAAACAAAGATTTCTCTTTTATAACTCCATAAATTACTTGGTTTTTTATAAATTTCCGACGCCGGAAGATTAGATATTCTAGTGCGCCACTGGGTTACATGCAAACCTTTCCGTTTTTTTTCTAAGAAAACATTAACGCGTTATTGGGTAGTTTTGAAAATTCCATCTCTTTAAGATTTTTCTTGAGCATTAGTTCAGTTCTCAGTCATCCGTGAAAGAGAATATACCTTGCTCTGTGCATCGAATAGAGTTTCAATCTTTAACAATAAGTCGCGTTCGAGCGCCAAAACGTTTGGCTGCTGCAATCAAAGTCGGTGACTACAGTTAAAAGTGGAAGTGAATTAATTCGAATAAAAGCAGTGTGACATTCATAAAACATGGAACATCTTGAAGAAATTGAACGCGATTTGCTGGAGCAAGCCGACAGAGTCATTACCGCGGAAGAGTGTTTAGCATGGATGCAACGATGCAACGAGTATATGGAAGAGCTCGAAGAACGCAGTCGTGCTAAGCGTCCAAGGCTCACGATTGGAAATAAGCAATCTTTGGTAGCTCGAATGGCGCGAATCGAGGGAGCGAAGAAACAACTAGAAAGACGTTTTGTACACGTCGGTGGCGATTACGCGAGCACAAGTGGTGATAACGCGGAGAGACTCGTTTGGCGAGAGATCGAGACCGCGTTTGAAAATCGTGTACTAACAGGCGCGGTGATTAACACAAATCACATCGAATCGCGAACATTTCTAAAAGATGCCCGGCTGGTGTAGTGCTCGAGCAAGTGCAAGACACCATTGAAAAATATAATAGTATAAAAGTGAATACTGTATTCAATGGAGGAGTTTGTGACGATAAACGCGCCAATAAAAGTATTAACACAAGAAATTGCGAACTCTACCAAACAACAAATCTGCAAGAATGGTACGAGCGACGCGTTATCGAACCCACCCTGGCATCCCTCGAAGAATTCCAGGAGCGGGATAGCGGATGGGCGTTGTCACGGATACTTAATTTGCTTATTAATATAAACAAGCATAATCCATTGCACGCGGGATGTAGAGTGGAAATACCGCGAGATATAATACTGAAGAAAGCGGTAATCAACGTGAAATCGAAGGATGATGCATGCTTCGCTTGGTCAGTAGTCGCTATTTTGTATCCCGTTGAGAAACATGTGGATAGATGCACCTCTTATCCCCATTATTCAACGAAGTTGAATCTTCAGGATATAGAGTTTCCAATGATTCTTAAAAATATCAGTAAATTTGAACGGTTAAATAATATATCAATAAACGTATATGGCATCGAGAAGCAGAATAAGAAGAAGAAGAATACGCTAAACATTCTTCCGCTACGACTTACCAGCGATAAAAAGGAGAAGCACATTAATTTGTTGTATGTGGAGGATCCGCGGGACAACGTGGGACATTTCGCGTGGATCAAAAATTTATCCCGCCTTGTGAGCTCACAACTCAACGGAAACAATCATAAGAAATATTTTTGTGATCGGTAAGTACACATCTTAATAAAATTTATTAAAATAATTGTTACTACTTGAAAGATATATAAAAAAAAATATATATTATTTTTTCAGATGTCTCCACTATTTTCACTCAAATCATAAATTGGAAGCCCACACCATTGATTGTGAACGACTGCGCTATCCGATTACCAAGCGAAGACGACAAGTGGCTCAGCTTTGACAATTGAAGCAACAAGGAGCGAGTTCCGTCCATCGTGTACGCCGACCTTGAATGTGTCCTGCAGAAGACGGACAAGAATTCAACTACAACTACGTACCAGCACCATCACCAGGTATTCAGCGTTGCATACTATGTGCGGTGTTCGTACGACGACTCGTTATCGTCGTATCGGTTTCGCCGCGATAAAGATTGCGTCGCATTTCGTCGGCGAACTTGAAAATCTTGCGCACCGCATAAAACGGATTTTATCAACAAATGACCCCATGGAAACTCTTTCCAACGAGCAACGGAAGGCGTACCGTAGCGCGACACATTGCCACATTTGCGAGAAACCGTTCACGCAAAACGACGACGACGACTACGACGACGCGATCATTGTCATTTGACCGGGCGTTACAGAGGTCCCGCGCATTCAAATTGCAATTTGAATTATAAAAATTCATATACAATTCCCATAGTTTTCCATAATTTATCCGGTTACGATTCTCATTTCATTATTAAAGATTAAATAGCTACCGCGTTCGAAGGCGCAGTCAATCTTTTAACCAATAACAAAAGAAAAATATATTTCAATCACGAAAAATGTCGTAAATACCATCGAAAGATCAAAATCCTCAAACGATAATTGCGTAAAATTACGGTTTATTGATTCATATAAATTTCTAACAATAAGTAGTAGCCTCGATAAACTGGCATCGTTTCTTAATAAAGATAAGTTGAAAATTTTACGCTCCAAATTTTCTCAATTATCGATTGAGGATTTTGATCTTTTGACGAGAAAAGATGTGTTTCCGTATGAATATATTGATTGCGTTGATAAATTGGAGGACCTCTGTTTACCGCCACGTGAATCATTTTATAGTTCATTAACCGGTGAGACCGTATCCGAGAGCGATTACGTGCACGCCGCGAACGTGTGGAAACGATTCTCGATCCGAACCTTGGGTGAATATAGCGATTTATATTTAAAAACGGATGTCTTGTTATTGGCTGACATTTTTGAAAATTTCCGCGATAGTAGTATGGCGAGTTATGGCCTGGATCCCGCTTATTATTATACTTTGCCCGGTTTTACATGGGACGCTATGTTAAAACATACGCGTATAAATTTCGAATTGCTCACGGACTTTGACATGGTCATGTTTATCGAACGCGGCATACGCGGTGGCCTTAGTCAATGTTCCGGTAGATACGCGCGAGCCAATAACAAGTACATGCAGTCGTACGAAACCAATCCATCGAAACCTTCCACATATTTAATGTACTTTGACGTCAACAATCTGTATGGGTGGGCGATGTGTCAACCGCTGCCTTACGCGAATTTTCGATGGGTCGAAGACGTCTCTAACTTTGACGCGAGCGCGATCGCTTCGGATTCACCCACAGGTTACGTTCTCGAAGTCGATCTTGCGTATCCGCGAGAGCTCCATGATCGCCATGCTGATCTTTCGTTTTGTCCGATACGCGATAAGCCTCCTGGAAAACAGTGCGAAAAACTTCTCGCCGCACTCAACGATAAGAAGCGTTACATCATTCATTACCGTAACCTACAGCAGTGTACGCGTCATGGCCTTCGCGTCACAAAGATACACCGCGTGTTAGAGTTTTCACAATCTCCATGGCTTCGCGATTACATCGAACTGAATACGAAATTTAGAACTCTCGCGACAAATGATTTCGAAAAAAATTTATATAAACTGATGAACAACGCGGTATTTGGTAAGACTGAATTTAAAGCTTGACGAGGTGTCGTGAGGACTCAGTATTCATTGAGCGGCTTCTTTCATCATGTCGCTGACGCTTACGTTGACCGGAAAGAGCAGTGTCCTTGCCATAAACTACTTTCCACCCATAGATTTGAGCGATGACAATTACGAGCTCGGTCTAATGGACTTTGAAATTTATTACACGATACCGAACGTGAATGCTTCGAATAATAAATTTTACTTTGACAACGATTTGAAAAAAATTACGATTCCCGAGGGATTGTACGAACTGCAAGCCATAAATGATTTTTTGAGGCGTGCAATTTCGCGAAAACGTTCGCGACCCGTCGACGATGAAGATGAAGAATATCCGATAGTGCTCCGCGCTAATTACAGTACGATGAAAAGCGAGATTAAATGCGCCTACAAAATAAACTTTAACAAGCCTAACAACATTGGACCGCTGCTGGGATTTTCATCGTACCGCGTGCTGAAGCCGCGACAGTGGCACGAATCAGACATGCCGATTAACATCATCAACGTGAACATTATCCGCATTGAGTGTAACGTGACCGCGGGCGCGTACTGCAACAGTAAACCCGTGCACACGATACATGAATTTTCACCGAGAGTGTCGCCAGGATATAAGATATCGGAAACGCCGACGCAGATCATTTATCTACCGATCGTCACACGGAGCATTACGGATTTAACCATACGCATCGTCGATCAGGACGGACGATTGCTCGACTTTCGTGGAGAAGAGATCACCATCAGGTTGCACGTACGACGACGGCGATAACGCGTGCGACGCATGAGATGCTCGTATTGAACGGATCGGAGCACGTGAAAGACAAGCAGACCAACTTTGAGAGAACGATAGCAACGTCAACGTTTGACAATATTCAGTCACGCGGTTGTATCAAGAAAAAGAAACTCAACGCAACGAACGTTGAATTTTTAAAATCTTTGGGATTTGTGGTGCGAAACGTCTGACGTGAACAATGACCGACATCCTCAACATCGGGGGCGAGACAATCTTCGACGATCGCATCGTCAAGATCGAGTCTCACACGTACAATCCGTTTGCCAACATGACGTTCGGACATAGCGACGAGGTAAGAATACCCATACAGCAACAGGATCTGTACACGTTGCCATGTGAAAGTCTTCTATACATCGAGGGAAAATTAACGATAAACAAACCTGCCGAGGGATGTGACATTGGGAAATAATTGCGTTGCATTCATATTCGATGAGATTCGATACGAACTTGACGGTGTGGAAATTGATCGCAACAGAAATGTGGGAATTACCAGCACGCTCAAAAATTATGTATCGCTATCGTACGACAAAGGAATGATTATGCAAAATGCTGGATGGAATATTTCATTAGTCATATTGAATGGATACTTCAACTTTTGCGTACCACTGAATACACTATTGGGATTTTGCGAGGATTACAAATCTGTGGTTATTAACGCTCGTCACGAATTGATTTTAATACGCGCACGCAACGACAACAATTGCGTTGTGGGAAATCCTGCACTCGAGCCCGTGATTAACATATTCAAGATACAATGGCGAATGCCTCACGTTATGCTGAACGAGATAAATAAGCTTTCGATGCTGCGTACTTTGGAAAGCGGACGATATCTCAACATGGGTTTTCGTTCGTGGGACCTGTACGAGTACCCGCTGTTGCAAAACACTACCAAGCATTCGTGGGCTGTAAAAACCACGAGTCAGCTTGAAAAACCGCGATACGTTATTTTTGCGCTGCAGACTAGTCGAAAGAACGTCATGTCCGAGGATACGAGCCGATTCGACGATTGTAAACTGACCAACGTGAAACTGTATTTGAACTCTGAATTTTATCCATACGATGACCTGAACTTAGATTTCGATAAAAAAAGATGTGCTATGTTTTATGATATGTATGCACGTTTTCGTCAAGCTTATTACGGATGTGACTGCTATGAAACGTTTTGTACGGTGCTTACGTTTCTAGAGAAAGGACCTTTTGTGGTCATCGATTGCTCACGATAAAACGAGTCCGTCAAGAGTGCCACCGTGGATGTGAGATTGGAATTTGAGTGCAAAGAGAATGTACCGGCAAATACCACCGCGTACTGTCTCATTATATATGATCGCGTGGTTCAGTATAATCCGTTGACCAACGTAGTGCGCAAAATCAGCTGAGTGCCGCAGCATTGATATAAAATGTACGATGCATCGAGATCGACCGCAGTCTTTTTTCAACAATAAAAAAACGTCATGTCCATACCGACGTTCGTGGATCTGCAAGGTTTATCGTCGGCAGGAACTTTGTCGTGAAGGAGTTTGCCGCTCTCAGAGAAGGATCCGTTCTCTCTCACTATATTTTTGGAAGCATCGAACCATGGTGGCTTCTCACCAAAGCGGAAAAACAGCATGCATCCTGGTTGACAGCGAATCATCACGGATTACAATGGGAAGACGGAATGATCCCATACGGCAAGGCTAGAACTTTGATTACGACGGCAGTGATGGGTGCGACGGAGAATGAGATATCACCCATCGTGTACGTCAAGGGACATGAAAAACGAGAATGGCTGCGGGATCTGTTACTGGATGACGCGAGAGAAGAAGTCTATATCGAAAATATTGATACACATTATGAAGACATTGAATCTTTGAATAAGTTAAACGTTATGTATACTCTGCGTTGCCAGAAACATGTATCAAACTGCGCTTTACAAAATGTATTTAAACTATTTAATTGGTGGTCCGACCATAAAAATATACATGTAACCAATTGTACTTTACAAGAAAAAAACGTACATCCAAGTGATGGTCTAACTATAAAAATAAATATATTATTAATCAAAAATAGTTGTCAATTTTTTCCCCTTCCACTATCCACCATATTCCTTTTCCGCTTGCGTATGGTTAAGATTATATCGTTTGTTCTCGTAATTTCTATGCTGACTTGTAATTCTATTACTATTATTCTATTACTTGTAATTCTATGCTTGTCTTGTAACCAGTAGCAGCAACAATGTACTCCCCTCAGGGAAGCAGCAACAACACACGTATGAATTATTACGTGCCACTCGAGGATGGCGAAACTCAACCATTTAAAAAGAAACGTGTCAAGTAAGTTTTGTTAAAAAATTTTCATTTATCTTTTAAAATTCTTGAAATTTAACTATTTAAAATATTTTTTAATGATTTTTTCCACAGCATTTTACCCGCACGTTGTACGGTTCGTGTACTGGTCATAAAATACTCATTGACTGCTACGGGATATAAGTTTTTGGAAATTGGCATCAACGTTGGACCACCGAGTCACATCGAGATTGCCATAGGAGATCATCGTGGAAACGAATTAATAATGTCTCTCGAAACGTGGAAAGGACTTTACGAGCAACGAGGGAACATTCAAAATCTTCTTTGGAATCATTACATGGATACCTCAAATTCTATTAGCGTTGGCCCATTAACAGTGCGATTCTGTGTAATTAACGGCAATAAACTTGTGCGCCTCGAATCATCCGACGTGTGTTTGACGATGACCGAATCCACGTTATTCTCAATGTTTAACCTGGATCGATGCATCGATTTAATGTTCGATCGGTTGACTAGTATCCTCGAAAGAGTCGACAAAAAATTTGTACAATTCGAAAATATCGCATCCACTGTAACGGATAAGAAGAATGTATCAGATGTGATACGCACTAGCGATGCCTTCGATGAGCGTCATCTCATTGATTGTGAACTATTGGCTTTAGTTTTTAGTAATATGTAAAAAACATATACATATAATAAATGAATAATTCCATGTATATTATTATATTATTTTTTCCCATCCTTGCTCCATGCATCGAATAAAGTTTATTATATCTTTGTACGCGTCGCGACCGGGATGTGAGGGCAGGAGTTCGTGAGTCAGTTGAAAAATGTACTTCACAATGTTCAATTAAACAAGCACAATAGTTTATTATAACAAAAGAAAAATAGAAACAAATAAAGTTAAATATAACACAGCTCCACAAAAAAAATGAAAAAATTCTTCCATAAACCAAAACCACCCTACCCTATGTTTTTGGGGTTGCTGAATTCGAATCCATGGTCAGTTTAATTCCATCACGTCAGGATTTCCCATAACCTCAAAAATAAAGCTCCAAAACCCCATAACACGCAAACTATTTAATCTTTAACCATCTTGACCAACGCAACCGCATTACTCTATCATCCTCTAACCCCAAAAACCCCTAAACCCCAAAACCCCATAACCTGATAACCCCATAAACTCAAAACCTAATCAGCAATAGAGATTTGGTTCCTTAATGCTGAGAGACCTCAGTCAATGTGCTGTTTCTTGACAAGTAGCAGTCCCATCCTTGTAACCCCTAAGTCTCATAACTATCATCCTCCAACCCCAGATACCCCAAAACTCAACAACCCGATCACCCCATCAACTTGAAAATTAATTTTATGATTTTTTACAAAACCAAATAAATACCTCCATTGTTGAGATGCTTCATAAAAAATTTCAAATTATTTTTATTCAAATTCCCTAGAAAATTTTATCTTCCGACCAACAAACGCATCTATATTTTTTTTTACCCTTCACAAGAGAAAATATCATTCATACCTCCACGTATGAGTCATTGGGCAGTAAAAGACACAGAAATAAACTCTTGGTACTTCATTGAATACGCTCATCACAATGAAATGGATATATACATATATATATATATATGTATTGTCACGTCGTCGCTAGACGCGAGCGCGCGCTCGTCCTCGGCGCCGCTACGCCACGACACGGATCAAAAGATACGCCCCGCGGAGGATCGCTCCTCCGCCTCGCAAAGCTCCTCGTGCTCCCGGCCGCTACCATACACAAATTTCGTTGGGCGCCAGACGCGTCATCGACACGTCAACCAAACCTAAATCGCGATAACAGCTCGCCGCCGGTCGCACGCGAAGGGCCGGCTACCCTACGTCGGTAGAGGGGCAGGGCGGTGCCTCCCCGTCACGCCCGGTGTCTTCGCTAACGGCACCGTAATCTTATTCTATCGCGACAGACGCACCATCCACACCACGCTCGCTAAACCACACCGGAGGCACACTCTCTCACAGTCACACCCCGCGAACCGATCGCGATATCTCGGAGGCGGTGGTGCGGACCGCTCGCGCGGTCGCGGATCCCCGGGGCTCGTATCGCGCGCGCGAAGGACACTCACGCGAAGCCCCCGGCCGTCGGAGCGGGACCCCTCGCCCGCGATGCCGATGGCCAACTTACCCGTCACCAAGGACGGGTCACTACCGCTTATCCACGCGTCGGCATCCGGGCGCGAGCGTCGTCCCCCTTCGCGGGCACGTGGCTGTACAACCCCTCGCTCGGGGACGGGCAACCTCACCGGTGACGCTGATCCCTCGCTTCCTCGGGGTCCCTCCTGGCGTCCAGCTCCCTGTCTCGACAACCCTCTGCTCGTCACTTTCCCAAAATCGGTAATATTCGGCTTCGGCCTCACTTCCTTTCGCCTCGGTCGCTCGCACGCAAGAGAGCTTGTCCCGCGGATCGATCTCCTATCGATCCGCGGGTGGCGCGATCGTGCCCATCCCCCACCCGATTGGCGTGGGGTGGCGCGACCTAGGGGCGCGGGGATTTCAAAACGCGATAGCGGGCCCGCGCCGTTCTCGCGGTTCGCCTCGCCCGGTCGCCTCCGGTCTTTGGAGGGCGATCTCGGTCCGCCTCGGCGTCCAACTCCCTGCCCGGGGCTCGCGGGGTGTCCTCCTCTCGGCGGCGGCCTCCCGCGTCGCTGGTCCATGCGCCGGGCGCGATGCTCGTCTCCGCCGCTCCTTCCGGTGGCTTCCTCCAGCACGCGCCTCCCCGCGGCGTGGCCCAGTCGCATTGCCTCCCCGGCCCCTGGTCGGGGCGCCTCCGGCCTCCGGTCCCTCGGGGCTGCTTCCTCCGGTGGGTCCTCTCCAGGTGACGTGTCCGGGGTCGTCGGGTGAGGTGCCATACAAAGTAACACGCTTAATTAACATTCATTCTCCACTCGCTACAACGGCCCCGGGGAGGTCGGTTCGCTCGGTAGCCCTCGGCGCGGACGCGAGGCCGTGCTCCTGTGACGGTGGCGGGACGCGGCTACTCCACGCGGAGCGGCAACGTCACAACCCCCCCACGCCAGGAGAGGCCCCACCGGCTGAGGTGGCCCGAAATCAGCCACAACCCGCGAAGGGAGCCCATAGCCCTACTCCTCCCCCCCTCGAGCGACCAACACTCCCCAGGGCAGAGGTCCCCCGACAGCACATAACAGGCACGATGACGCAGGACGGCACTGACACAATTATCCCCTCCCCCGGCGCCCCCGCCCCGGCGGACGCGCGATTCCCCCGTACGAGCCCCCGGGTACGCGACCGCGCCCGCGGTTCTGGGGTCGGCGCCCGGGCCTCAGGAGTGGGTGGTAGGGGATCCGCTAATGAAACGCTCGGACGTCAATCAACCAGCCTATATTTGCTCAGGTACACAGGAAAACAAAAAAAAACAACCATCGCTTCGGGCACCGTGTCTCACCCCGATTCCCGGGAGGGTCCCCACCTCGGGGCGAGGCGGGACCCTTGCCCGGCGCGACAACTAACATAACCAAAAACCACCGCGCTTCCAGGGATCCTCCGGAAGGAACCAGGGACGGTACGGGTCTCAGTCTGGGGCCTAGAGGACCATCCCGGGTGGCCCTCCTCGCCGGCGTGGCGGCTCCGGTCCGGGGTGGCCGCTTCGCTCCGAATAGGGGCCCTGCCCCAGCCAGCCCCGTCGGCACTCCGGGCACGTTTTCACCGTCCGCCCGGGTCGTCCACACCGAAAGCAGAAAGATCCCCTCCGCGGCTCCCGGCAGTCGGATAGGAAGTGGGAAGTGGAGGCACAGTTCCAGCAACGCTGGCGTTGGTACAGGGGCCTCCCCGCCGGGTAGAGCGGCCTTGCTTCGGCCGGAGTGATCTCTGCGGCGGCGTCCGGTGTCCCGGTTCCCCGCGCGTCCGCGCTCCTCGCCGGTTCCTCCGGTGGGGTCGAATCTTGCGGGTGTTCCCCGGTGTTGGTGGCTACGTCGTGGCGGCGGGGGTAAACCTGTATCCCGGCGTGCCGGCGGCGGGGCTCGGCCTGTACGGATACAGTCGCCTGTATCGCGGTCGCCTGCACGGCAGCGGTCGCCCGCGCGGCGGTCGCCTGCACGGTTGCGTCCCTTGTCACGGGCCAGTCCCGTATGACCGCTACCCCCCGGGTGGACTGTCTTCCTCTCTGGCTCAGGAGCTCATCCCCCAGGTCCGTCCAGAATCCGGGGTACCCCTGGTCGATGATCTCGAACAGGCCGGACCATCGCCGCTCGAACCGCCTCCAGGCCCTCGCCCCCTCCGGATCGCGCGACATCCCTGCACGCAAATCTCGATAGCCGCTTCTACGGGAGAGGGACATGGTAAGGTTTGAGGTCTTTGACGTGGACTTTCCCCACCGATCCCCCGGACGCGTCGCCGAGCTCGTACACGACCGGCGACAGAACCCTCAAAACGACGAATGGCGTGGAACTTAGTGGCCAGCTTCGCCGCGACATGGTGCGCGGCCGAGGACAATACGCGCTGTCGCTTGAGAACCCGCTCCCCGATCGCGAAATGGCGTTCCCTATGCCGCAAATTATAATATCGCGAGTGTCTCTGACGCGCGTCGTCCAGATTTTCGCTCACCCAGTCTCGCAACAACTTCATCCGCTCCATGCGCTCGCCCCACGCCGCGGGGTCCGCTCGCTCGACCTCGACAACCGTCTTCGCCGCTCCCGTCGCCGCCTGGACGGGGAGCGGCTCCCGCCCAAAGTTCAAAAAGGCCGGGGTGGCCTGCAGGGAGGTGTGGTGTGCAGAGTTGTACGCGAACCGAAACTCCAACAGGTGTTGGTCCCACTCCCGATGGTCACTTTCCACGAACGCGGTAATCATGGTCTTGATCACTCGGTTAATCCGTTCGACGGGGTTAGCCTGGGGGTGGTATGGTGGCACCGTCGAGTGGTGAATCCCGTAATCCTCGGTTACGGCTCGTATCTCCCGATTCACGAACTCGGTCCCATTGTCGGTGAGCAACACGCGCGGCGCCCCCCAGCGAAATATGACGAGATCCTCCAGCGCGTCTCGTATCTTTTTCCCCGTCGCCTTCCGTAGCGGACAGCACTCGATCCACTTCGTAAATAGGTCTTGTATGACGAGCAGGTACGCGTGGCCCGTTTTGCTGGGTGGGAGCGGCCCCATTATATCCGCCGCGACCACGACCCACGGCGCCTCGACAACCCGCTGGCCCATCAATCCGGCCGGCACGTCCTGCTCGACCTTCGTTCGCTGGCACACGTCGCACCTTCGCGCGTAGTCGGCGATGTCTCTGAACATTCGCGGCCAATAGTACCGGTTGGCTACGCGGTGATACGTCTTCTCGATCCCGAGATGGCCGGCTTGCGGGGGGTCGTGATTCTCCCGGATGATTTCCCGGCGCGCCTCCCGGGGCACGACCAACTTCCACTGATCGCGATCGCCCACCGTCTGTGCCTTCATCGCACGGGGTTTGCGGAAGTATAACTTTTCGTCCGCGACCCTCCACCCCGGGTACCGCCGCGGGTCCTTCTCGACTTCCCTCACGCGGTTATCGTACCACTCGTCCCCCGTCGCGACCGCGGCGCATAGTTCGTTTTCCTGCTCGTAGATCCGCGATAGCGCGTCCGGCACGTGATGCATCGCCCCCTTTCGGTGCTCAATCTCGTAGTCGTACTCCAACAGCTCGAGAGCCCATCGCGCCAGCCTCCCCGTTGGATTTTTCAAATTGTGCAGCCACCGCAGGCTGCTGTGATCCGTAATGACCGTGAACCGGTATCCCTCCAAATACGGCCGAAACTTCTTTATCGCCCAAACCACCGCGAGGCACTCCTGCTCCGTCGTGGAGTACTTCCTTTCAACGTCCGACAGCGCCCTGCTCGCGAACGCGATGACGTGTTCCGCGCCCTCGCTTTGCTGCGCGAGGACCGCACCTAAACCCACGGAGCTCGCATCCGTTTGCAGTACGAACGGCACCTCAAAATCCGGGCACGATAACGTCGGAGGGGCGGTAATACCGCGCTTCACCGCCTCAAAAGCCTGCTTTTGAGCCTCCCCCCACTCCCAAGAGCGACCCTTCTTCAGTAGCCGCGTCAGTGGTTCCAAGTGCGCGGCGCATTGGGGTATGAACCTACGATACCAGGAGGCCATCCCTATAAAGCGGCGTAACTGACGAATATTTCGGGGGGGCGGGTATTCTACAATCGCGGCGGTCTTGTCCGGGTCCACCCTCAACCCCTCTTTCTGTACCAAAAACCCTAAATACTTCACTTGCGACCGACAAAACTTGCTTTTCTCCGGATTAATTGTGAGGCCGGCGGTTCTGATGCGGTCTAATACCCGTTTCAACCATTGTAGATGTTCTTCAAATGTTCGTGTGACGACCACAATATCATCCAGGTACGCGAAAGCATGCGGTTCCATTTCCGGTCCGATTAGCCGATCCAACAACCGCTGGAAGGTCGCAGGTGCACCGGTTAGGCCGTATGGCATGCGGGTAAAATGGAACAGTCCCCTCCCCGGCACCGTAAAAGCTGTCAGTTCGCGGCAACTCTTTTCTAGGGGGATCTGAAAATACGCCTGACTCAAGTCGATGGTCGAGATATACTGGGCCGACCGCAGTTTATCCAGGATTGCATTCATATACGGCAGTGGGTACGCGTCCTTCTTCGAAACGCTATTAAGTCTCCGGAAATCCAAGCAAAAGCGATACGTGCCATTTGGTTTACGTATCATCACGATTGGGGTGGACCACTCACTCCGCGACGGTTCGATGATACCGGCCTCCAACATTCGGTCTACCTCCCCATATATGGCTTGTTGGATTTTGGGAGATACCGGGTAGTACCGCTGTTTAATAGGCGCGTGCCCCCCGACGTCAATGCGGTGTTCCGTAAGATCCGTCGCCCCCGGCCTCTCGGGGTCCCCCGTTATTTCCGCGGCGAGAAACTCCGCCAATCGACTCTCCTCCGATCTCGACAGCTCGCTTAATCCGCAGCACGTCAACGGATTGTCCCCCGCGGTTTGCGTCCCTCCCCTCCGAGGGAGACGCCTCCCCCGTCCGCTCGCTGACTCCCCCGGAGCCGGCGCCTCCGCGGGTCCCTCCCCCGTCTCGAATGCGTACCGTCGCGAGAGGTCATCGGTGAAAACCCACTCCGCCCGCGCGAAGTTCACGACAACCCCGAAAACGGTCAGAAAATCCATCCCCAAGATACACGGCAGGGCCAGAGTCGGCAACGAGCACACCCGGAGCGCGCGGCCCTGAACCGATATGGGTAACCTGACCTCTCCGCGCACCCTGGTCGTCTGGTTCGTCGCGGTCGTTACTCGTTTGCTTCCCGCCGCCCGGAACGAAAATCCCGCCCGCCTCACCAATTCCCCGGTCTCGGCCCCCAAAAAGGTCCGGCTCGACCCAGAGTCCACCAGGGCTCGCACGTCGCTCCCGGCGATTCGAACCCGAAGGAACAGGAGGGTCGGCGCGCTCCGGTCGCCGAAGGCGCTATACGCGAGCTCCCGAGACCCGGTTCCCCGCCTCCCTTCGGGGGCTATAGGGGTAGAAGCCGAACGCCCCCGCGCTCTCGGCTCCCCTACTCGTTTCCCGCACACCCGGGACACGAACGCAGGGTGACCTCCCTTCGCCCGCAGCGGTAACAGTGCACGCGCGGCTCCTTCGAGCAATCTCGTGCGAAGTGCCCCGTCTCCTCGCAGTTCCAACACTTTGCGCTCCCGGCGCGCGTCCCCGGTGCGGCGGGAGCGGAAGGCGTACTCGCGGTCGGCGCGGTCCCCTCGGTAGACGCCTCCGTCCGCGCTTCGCGGACCGCCGCCTTCTTGGCCCCCTTCTCGCGGGTCGTCGCCCCGGTCGCGCTCGTCGTAGGGGCGTTCAGCGCGGCCACGAGGTCCCCCGCGCGGCCCGCCGGTCGGGTCGCACCCTTCGGCGGGCGGTACGCCAAATCCGGGAATAGGGACCGCTCCGGTGGGGGTGGGGCGCGGTAGCTCTGAGCGGCCCGACAACAACCCTCCGCCCGCGCCGCGAGCGCCTCGAGCGTCTCCAAATCAGTCACGACGTCCCGGTGGACCATCGTCTGGAGCCGCGGTAACATATTCCGAAGGGCGTACCCCACTTTCTCACTCTCACTCCACGGAGGCGACAGCCGCTCGAACAACGCGTTCAGACACGTCAAGTAGTCGGCGACGGGCTCCTGTTCCCCCTGTGTCCGCCGCATGATCTCATCGCGCAACGCGAACTGGAAATCCGGGTCGCCGAATCGCGTCCGCCACGCGGTCTTAAACCCGCCCCAAGTGGTGAAGCGAGTCCTCTTTCCCCGGAACCAATGTAGCGCGATACCGGACAAAAAGAACGGGAGGCAGCGTAGGATATCCTCGTCCGCGACCGGAATCAATTCGCGCCCCTCCTCGATCCGTAGCAAGAACGTCTCGGCATCCTCCCCCCGCGCACCCGAGAATTGTAAGTTCCATTTTCTCATAATATTGTACGCGGTGGAGGCCGATCCGGGTCCCGAGTCGCGCGCCACGGCCCGATGATCCATTCGCGAGGCGTTGGCGCTGTCGCGCAGGCGCGTCAGCTCGTCGCGGAGGTCATAAGGGCTATCCGGTCGGGCCATCCCCCCCCGCGGGAGGTCCAGGTGTTCCGGGTCCGACATGTCGCCCCCCGGCGACCGCGCGGTCACTTCGTGCCGCAGCAACCGAAGAGCAAGCGCCGAATCCGATCCCTCCGTCGACAAATCCCGCTGTCGCAATTCGTTAATCAATTCCGCGCGGCTCGCCCGAAAAATCCACTCGTCCGCGGGGCCAAGTCGGTTCATACGCTCGACACGCTACCAGCCCGGTATCGTCGCCCTCTTCCCCCCGGCGCCGACGGGGCTCGATTCCCCACCTGCGTCGCGACAACAATAGAACCGAAACGTAAACACGCCGGTCAACAACGACGGGCTTGCCGTCGTTTTTGCCTACCCGAAAGGAATGCGACTTTCCCCGCTCGGTCTCGATAATATTCACCGTAATTCCACGCGGAACGTCGGTATTCCGTCTAAGTAATAATCCTTCCTCTCGCACGCCTCCGCACTCGTTCCCCTCGATAGCACGGTTCTCGGGATACACAAAACCACACGCCCCACAGACTCAACCCCCAAGCGACAGCGACGTCTGATTCGACAGCTCCCTAAATAACCGAGCGTAACGGTTCCTTTAGGCGGCCCCACGTTGGGCGCCAAATTTGTCACGTCGTCGCTAGACGCGAGCGCGCGCTCGTCCTCGGCGCCGCTACGCCACGACACGGATCAAAAGATACGCCCCGCGGAGGATCGCTCCTCCGCCTCGCAAAGCTCCTCGTGCTCCCGGCCGCTACCATACACAAATTTCGTTGGGCGCCAGACGCGTCATCGACACGTCAACCAAACCTAAATCGCGATAACAGCTCGCCGCCGGTCGCACGCGAAGGGCCGGCTACCCTACGTCGGTAGAGGGGCAGGGCGGTGCCTCCCCGTCACGCCCGGTGTCTTCGCTAACGGCACCGTAATCTTATTCTATCGCGACAGACGCACCATCCACACCACGCTCGCTAAACCACACCGGAGGCACACTCTCTCACAGTCACACCCCGTGAACCGATCGCGATATCTCGGAGGCGGTGGTGCGGACCGCTCGCGCGGTCGCGGATCCCCGGGGCTCGTATCGCGCGCGCGAAGGACACTCACGCGAAGCCCCCGGCCGTCGGAGCGGGACCCCTCGCCCGCGATGCCGATGGCCAACTTACCCGTCACCAAGGACGGGTCACTACCGCTTATCCACGCGTCGGCATCCGGGCGCGAGCGTCGTCCCCCTTCGCGGGCACGTGGCTGTACAACCCCTCGCTCGGGGACGGGCAACCTCACCGGTGACGCTGATCCCTCGCTTCCTCGGGGTCCCTCCTGGCGTCCAGCTCCCTGTCTCGACAACCCTCTGCTCGTCACTTTCCCAAAATCGGTAATATTCGGCTTCGGCCTCACTTCCTTTCGCCTCGGTCGCTCGCACGCAAGAGAGCTTGTCCCGCGGATCGATCTCCTATCGATCCGCGGGTGGCGCGATCGTGCCCATCCCCCACCCGATTGGCGTGGGGTGGCGCGACCTAGGGGCGCGGGGATTTCAAAACGCGATAGCGGGCCCGCGCCGTTCTCGCGGTTCGCCTCGCCCGGTCGCCTCCGGTCTTTGGAGGGCGATCTCGGTCCGCCTCGGCGTCCAACTCCCTGCCCGGGGCTCGCGGGGTGTCCTCCTCTCGGCGGCGGCCTCCCGCGTCGCTGGTCCATGCGCCGGGCGCGATGCTCGTCTCCGCCGCTCCTTCCGGTGGCTTCCTCCAGCACGCGCCTCCCCGCGGCGTGGCCCAGTCGCATTGCCTCCCCGGCCCCTGGTCGGGGCGCCTCCGGCCTCCGGTCCCTCGGGGCTGCTTCCTCCGGTGGGTCCTCTCCAGGTGACGTGTCCGGGGTCGTCGGGTGAGGTGCCATACAAAGTAACACGCTTAATTAACATTCATTCTCCACTCGCTACAACGGCCCCGGGGAGGTCGGTTCGCTCGGTAGCCCTCGGCGCGGACGCGAGGCCGTGCTCCTGTGACGGTGGCGGGACGCGGCTACTCCACGCGGAGCGGCAACGTCACAATATATATATATATATATATATATATATATATTTAATGTATTAAAGCCGAAATAAACTGTATGATAGTGTATTGAAATCTCATCCTCTTATTAGCAAATAATCGCTAAGATGTGAATGAAGTACTTTTCTGCGTGTGTTTGCTATCCAAGGCACCTCCACGTGGTTGACGGTGGGCAACGGAGTAATTCCGTTATCCGGCAAAGACCCTGGATAACGGCGTTCAAGCCGTCATGGCAAACACACGTAGTAAAATTACGATGCAGGGACACGGAACCCCAGTATCGGCGGCTGGTCAGGGTGCTATTTTTATTCGTATTAATTTCTTTTTGTTTTCTATTTGTGAGAGGCAAGGGGAACTCACATGAATAAAGCACCCCGAATGTGAGAGGCAAGGGGAACTCACGATAAAAAAGCACCCCAAAGGGAACGAAATCCTACTACGTCCACGTCGTTGTTCCTGGGTTTGGCTGAATGTAGGTATGATATCGAGAAGTAATTCGACATCAAACACATAACAAAACACATATCCTTATCGCTGGATATGAGGTGATAGGGTGCGCTATTCGCAAGAGAAATAGCACATTTACTTAGACCTCCCGGCATTGAAGACTCGAATTTCTGTTGTTAATCGAGCTTGGAATTTTCAGGGTTCTCGCAATTTAAGGTTTATGAGGTTACAAGATAATGAGAGTAGGAGGCTGAGGGGTTAAAATTTGATATGACTGATACTCGTCAAGAAACAGCGCATTGACTGAGGTCTCCCAGCATTAAGGAACCAAATCTCTATTGCTGATTAGGTTTTGAGTTTATGGGGTTATCAGGTTATGGGGTTTAGGGGTTTTTGGGGTTAGAGGATGATAGAGTAATGCGGTTGCGTTGGTCAAGATGGTTAAGGATTAAATAGTTTGCGTGTTATGGGGTTTTGGAGCTTTATTTTTGAGGTTATGGGAAATCCTGACGTGATGGAATTAAACTGACCATGGATTCGAATTCAGCAACCCCAAAAACATAGGGTAGGGTGGTTTTGGTTTATGGAAGAATTTTTTCATTTTTTTTTGTGGAGCTGTGTAATGTACAAAAAAATACGTAGTGTCTTGTAGCTTAGAACCGCCACAAAAGCGCGAACAATTCAACGGGCGAAATGGATCGGCACAAATCGCAAAGAAGTTATAATTGACTGAAAGCGTGCGCGTGGACAGCGAGCAGCCAAGGCGCCAAGTAGGCGCGACAAGTAGGCGCGTAGAAGCGAATGCTTAAGCACAGCGGTAAAGCTAAGCGGGAATCTAAAGCGGTGAGCGAAGCGATAGCAAACGGACTTAACTAGCGAAAAGCTGAGGCAGCCTCCGGTGTGCGCCTCTTTTATACCGATTGTTTTTCGGTTTGAATTTGTCATCCAATAATTAGGCGACGGCGCCTGAGGATGACGGCCACGCTACGGCGCCAAATCTTATTGGCCGCTGGTGGTGTCACAGGCGCTAGGCACAGCGCCTGATACGCTTCGTAGATTTTCGGCGGTGAGATTGGAGCGACTAGACAATACGTCACCGCACGACGCATGCCTAATCGCTCTGTTCGGTGCGCGCTCGAACATCGAGCCGTTAGCTATTTGTCGTGAAGGTCCCCTTTACATTGGCAAAAAGATGTTTTGCAATAGATTGTTATCCGACTTTGAAACATTCTAGAAGATATGCCAATGTAAAGGGTACCTTTCATAACAATTGTCGACTTTGAAAATTAAACTCGACGACGGAAAGATAACATACAGCAAGGAAATATTCCGCATTCTTGAACAATCTTTAAGGGGGGGGGTAAAGGATAATGGGTCTAAAAAAAGCACTTTTTTGAGAATTTTTTTTGAAGAGACTACTAAAGTTAAATTATTTATTTCAATTACATGTTATTGTATAACTTTTGAAGAACATTTCATAATTTTTTCATTAAAAAATATTCATTAGGAAGCCAGTGACAGCCGATTTATTGAGGCCATGTGGAAAAAAAACATATCTGCGGTGTCCTGGATAAGTCGTTGTAGAATTATCTGAAAAATATGCGGTTGGAAAAAATTAGTCATTTAGAAGTATATCTTTGGAGCAACGGTCTCATTTATTTTTTTTTTTAATTTTTTCAATTTTTTTCGGTCATTTGAAGTCAAAAACACGATTTTTGCCCTAAAAATGGCGCTATTTTGTGTCTGTAGAATCGGTCACAAGCAAAAAATAAACAAAATAAGACCGTTGCTCTATTAAGAAATATGTTTTCTAAAACTGTGTAAAATTTGAACCCGATCGGTTCAGAATTTTTTGAGATATCAGGGACACCGACTTTAAAAATGTCGTTTTGAGAAAAACGCGTTTAAAGTTTTAACTAAGAAAATTCATAGGAAATTTTTTTTTCACACTTACATGGAATCGTCAATACCAGCACCATATAACAAGGTTCCTGCTGCAGTCGCAAGGTCCAATGCATCCTTTTGCTCCATTCTTTTTAATATTCTGGCCTACAATGCCTACCACTCTCGGCCGACTACCTGCGTGCCGTGCTAAACCGCTTAGAAAGTGGTCGAGCGTTCGGGTCCGTATTTCCTTCAGTTTTGCTCTAAATTACCTCAGGTTTTGGGAGAATATTCGTCGGCTGAGGGGTAGAAGAGGTCATCTCAGATTTTGAGAGTTAAAAAGGGTCATCTCAGATTTTAAGAAACAAAAAGGGTTATCACAGATTTTGAGAGTTAAAAAGGGTCATCTCAGATTTTAAGAAACAAAAAGGGTTATCACAGATTTTGAAAGTTAAAAAGGGTCATCTCAAATTTAGAAAGTTAAAAAGGGTCATCTCGGATTTTGAAAGCTAAAAAGGGTTATCTCGGATTTTGAAAGTTAAAAAGGGTCATCTCAGATTCGAAAAGTTAAAAAGGGTCATTTCGATTGCAATTAATAAAGAGGGAGGGGAAGGAGGTGAAAATTCAAGATATAACACAAAAATAATTGCGTTTTTTGCTATTTTCTCGCATTTCATTGAATTTATGCATGAATTATTGATGCAAGGTTATTGTACAGTTATAAAAATGGTACATTATTCGATGAACTTTGTTTGAAAAAATTTTTGTTACTAATATAATATTTATATGTAAGGTGATTTCGTAAAAATTAGGAACCATAAGATATTGCACTTTAATTTCATTAACAATTTCTAGTAGAAAAAATTTTTGAAGGTTGAAAGAAATGACTCTAGTTTGAAAAAATAAATATTCAATTTTAATAATAGATATATCTTTTCACATCAATTACATATGATAACTTGTCTGAGAAATTCGAATAATACAATAAAATTGATACATTAATTCAATGTGATACTTTTTTACAATAATATTCACAGCTTTATTCAATATATAATAATTTTTTTACTGTTTTTCTATTTAACTGCTTTTTTGTATCACATTGTAAAAGTATCACATTGAATTAATGTATCAATTTTATTGTATTATTCGAATTTCTCAGACAAGTTATCATATGTAATTGATGTGAAAAGATATATCTATTATTAAAATTGAATATTTATTTTTTCAAACTAGAGTCATTTCTTTCAACCTTCAAAAATTTTTTCTACTAGAAATTGTTAATGAAATTAAAGTGCAATATCTTATGGTTCCTAATTTTTACGAAATCACCTTACATATAAATATTATATTAGTAACAAAAATTTTTTCAAACAAAGTTCATCGAATAATGTACCATTTTTATAACTGTACAATAACCTTGCATCAATAATTCATGCATAAATTCAATGAAATGCGAGAAAATAGCAAAAAACGCAATTATTTTTGTGTTATATCTTGAATTTTCACCTCCTTCCCCTCCCTCTTTATTAATTGCAATCGAAATGACCCTTTTTAACTTTTCGAATCTGAGATGACCCTTTTTAACTTTTCAAATCTGAGATAACCCTTTTTAACTTTCAAAATCCGAGATGACCCTTTTTAGCTTTAAAAATCCGAGATGACCCTTTTTAGCTTTCAAAATCCGACATGACCCTTTTTGATTTACAAAATCTGAGATGACCCTTTTTAACTTACAAAATCGGAAATGACCCTTTTTGTTTCTTAAAATCTGATATGACCTCTTCTACCCCTCAGCCGACGTATTTCTAAGATGTTGTACTTTCATATAAAAAATTCTCAAAAAAGTGCTTTTTTTAGACCCATTATCCTTTACCTCCCCCCCCTTAAGTCACGTTCGAGCGTCAAAACGCCTGGCTGCTGCAATCAAAGTCGGTGACTACATTAAAAAAGTGGAAGTGAATTGAACGGTGTGACTGAGAATTGAACTAATGCTCAAGAAAGATTAAAGAGATGGAATTTTCAAAACTACCCAATAACGCGTTAATGTTTTTTGGGGAAAAAAACGGAAAGGTTTGCATGTAACCTAGTGACGCATTAGAATATCTAATCTTCCGGCGTCAGAAATTTATAAAAAACCAAGTAATTTATGGAGTTATAAAAGAGAAATCTTTGTTTGGACCTTATTATCCCTTTGAACAAAAAAAGATAAGAAAAAATTTTAGAAATTTGTGACAATGTTTAAACATTATCGTGTGACGCACTAGAATATCTTATCTTTCGACATCGTAAATTTATAAAAACTGAGTGATTTATGGGTTTTTTATTTATTTATTTATTTATTTTATAAGTAGAAATCAAAAGAAAAATTGGTTTTTTATTAATTAATTATTTATTTTTATAAGGAGAAATCGAATAAATTGATTAATTATGAGATTATTTTATTATAAGGGGAAATCGAAAGAAAAAATTGATTAATTTAATTGATTGATTGATTGATTAATTTAATTGATTGATTGATTAATTTAATTGATTGATTGATTAATTTAATTGATTGATTGATTAATTTAATTGATTGATTGATTAATTTAATTGATTAATTAATTGATTAATTAATTACCCCCCCGTGACGTCATACCCCCACTCCTGTGACGTCATACCCCCACTCCAAAGTGGTCCAGAACCGGCATAGTATACCTACTCATCTATTAAAATCAAATATTAACTTATTTATTCATGCAATGTAAATCAAAATAATAAATAAACTAAAGTAAATAAACATGAGATAAATATTTATATTTTAATTTTTAACATTTTAATTTTTATTGAATTTATTTTTATGAAATTTTTATTTGAAACTTTTCTAGAACACTTACTTATTAAAATTTTGCAGATGTTGAGATTACAGAATGGTTTTTTCTTTTTTCGTCCGAAAAAACTGTATTTATCTGCAAGTGCATTTGTCAATAGCATAGATAAACCTCTTCTAATAAATTCATATCCATTTTTACCTCCTAGTTTTTGCAATTCATTTATCTAAAAAATAAACATTATTTAATATAAACTAAATGTAAGTAAAAAGTAATAATAAATAACACTATTTCACATATAAAAGTTTTTAAATGTGAGAAATATGATTATTTGAATTATATATGTACATATATATAATGTAAATTTATTATATGTAAATTATTTTAGAGTTATAATTATGCATATAATTATACATACATGTACAAAAAAATATATAATATATATATACATTAGGGTGGTCCTTATTTATATAGGAAAAAATTTTTTTTTAAATTGTAATAGTAGGACCCCCCCGTTCTCTTCCACTATACAAAAAAACAACCCATATAAAATTTTAGATCGATCGGATAATATTAACCCGTGCCCCATCGAATTTAAACTTGAAAAAATCGATTTTTTAATTCTTTGAACTAATCAGTTTCTAAAAATTATGTAACGATTAAATAAATACCAAAATTGTGTAATATAGAACTTGTTTATTTATTTTATAAGTGTAAAATCTGATATTTATGACTATAAGTATGGTTTATTTAACGTCTCTCGACTATGTCCTGGATACCTTTTACGATAATCTTGTACCGTCTACAAAAGAAAGAACATTAAATTATATATAATAAAAATTAACAAAAGATAACAATAGATGCACAATACAAATGGAAAAGTTGAAAAAATATCAGAAACGAGGTCTAGCAAACCTGTAAAATAAATTGTTTTTGAGATTCGTCATACGTAAATTTTGAGTTAAACTCTTCTATTAATTTTACACCTCTTTCCGCTGTATCGTTTACTACTCTCAAAGAATGTATAATTTTCCTTCCTTTTTGATAACTATCTTGATCTTTCCAGTGCATAGGATCTAGTTGCAGAAAATCTTGAGAAATTTCAAACCTATCAAATAATTTTTTCGAATTATTCGTAATTATTTCCTGGGGAAGATCTTTATTAAGAAAGTATTCCAAATCATCTAATTTGATAAATAGTTTCTTTCTTAAATAGTTTCTTTCCACAAAAAACAAAAGTCGACAATTATATTATACCAACAATTATTATTACAATTATATTACCAATTTTTTCATTTGTTTTATCGTGTGTACAATCGACTCTCCGTATGATAAAACGAATGAAGGGAAGAACGATGTAAGTCCAATTTCTTTGAAAATGAGTTTGACACTTGTACAATTATTTTAAACTTTGGGTCTTATGGGGCACGGGTTAATATTTACTGATCGGTCCCAACTTTTGCAGGAAATAGTTATTTATATAAAGGAACAAATTGAAGGGGTCCTGCATAAAAATTTGTCAAGTTCGAAAATAAGGACCACCCTAATATACAGGGTGAGGAAAAATTACCGGGACACCTAAATAACTTCTGAACGGTTTGAGATATCGGATTGAAATTTACGGAGTTACAATAGTATCACACAATCTACCACATAACACCAAAAACGCCCATTTTAACACCCCCGGGGGTGGGGGGAAGGGAGGCGGAAAAATCTTAAATGGAATATGGGATCGAGTGAGGGTTTGTTTGAAAGAGCTTTTCGAGACAAGAACAACACGATGTCGCCGAGATCTCTACGATTTTTTTTCGCAGAGTTATGATCATTTAAACATTGAGATTTCGCAGTGTGTGTGTGCGTATGTGCGTGCGTCAAACTTTCGTACTTGCAATGCGTATTGAGAGTACTTGTCACGGTTCGCGTAATTCAAGGAGCGGCATCCACTCTCTGGGACAATCCGTGCTCGCTTAATCGGTCGATCGATAAATCGAAACATGAATTATTCCTAAAACCGTAGCACTGCCGTTTATTGTCAGCGCACGTGGTCTCAGTTTTTCGTTTCCTTCTTCCTCGAAGTTTGGATCACGAACACGGTTGAAATTGATTTCAATCTTAGATCGTACCCAAGTTCTGTTCGATTTTCGCTTCCCGAGTTAATTTTTGATCATTCATTACAGTTTACTGTATCACAATCCGTGATTTTTACTCTTTGCTGTATTTTTAATAACTTTTAACACTTGAGTATCCAAGTTTCATTAGTTTATTTAGTTTTTATCTCTTCAGTCAACGATGTTACGTCTTTCTGAACGAGAATGCATATCTCTTTTGATGATGAGAGGCTGGGGCGAATCTATTGAGATCGTACAATGACGTGAGACAGCTTTTCAATGAAACTTTTCACAATGAAGGTACTGCCATTTCAAGATCTACAGTCGAGAGAACGATAAGGCGTTTCAACGAAATTGGAAGTGTTAAAAATCGTTCAGTATTAGGTAGGCCAAAGTCAGCAACAAATCCAGAAAAATCATTGGATGTTCTTCAATCTTTCATCGAAAATCCGCATGATTTAAGTTGTAAAGTTGCTTTGCAACATGACATTGATAAAAAGTCTGTTCTTAAAATATTAAAAAATAATAAATTTCATCCCTATAAAGCCCATCTTGTGCAAGAGCTAAATGAGGATGATTTTGATAGACGCATTGAATTTTGTGAGTTGATGATGGAAAGAATAGACGAGGATCCTAACTTTCTATCAAACATAGTTTTCTCAGATGAAGCAACATTTCAGATAAATGGCAACGTTAATCGACACAATTGTAGATTCTGGTCTGACGCAAATCCTCACTGGATTGAAGAAACACGCACGCAGTATCCGCAAAAATTAAATGTGTGGGCAGGTATTCTCAATAATGCCGTCATTGGTCCATTTTTCATCGATGGAAATTTAACAGCTGCAAAGTACGAGGATATGCTAAGACATGAAATAGTTCCAGCAATACAGGCAATCGTGGGGGACAATTTTGAGGACACATGGTTTCAACAAGATGGTGCTGCACCGCATTACGGAAAGAACGTCCGTCATTATCTTAGCACAATGTTTCCTGAGCGATGGATAGGTAGGAGAGGAGTTCGAATGGCCTAGATCGCCTGACCTAACACCTCTCGACTACTTTCTGTGGGGTTACTTAAAAGAAAGAGTTTACAAAATAAAACCACAAAATCTGGATGAATTACGAAATCGGATTCTTCAGGAAGTTGCTCTTATCCCTTATAATTACATTCAAAATGCCGTTTTATCTTTTTATCATCGGATAGCTTGTTGTCAAACAGTTGACGGTGCACATTTTGAACAATTGATATAAACCTCCCTACAATTGCCTTAGTTGATTATACACACACACCCGGTCTTGCACACGCACGCACGCACATACGCACACACGTACACACACGCACACACACACACACACACACACACACACACACACACACACACACACACAGCAGAGGGGGTTTGGAGTCGTTAACTACTGTGGAATTGACGAACCACGGGGTCCCTGTCTCTTCTGTGAAACACATTTGCACACACGCACACACACCCTCCGCGAAATCTCAATGTTTAAATGATCATAACTCTGCGAAAAAAAATCGTAGAGACCTCGGCGACATCGCGTTGTTCTTGTCTCGAAAAGCTCTTTCAAACAAACCCTCACTCGATCCCATATTCCATTTAAGATTTTTTCGCCTCCCTTCCCCCCACCCCCCGGGGGTGTTAAAATGAGCGTTTTTGGTGTTATGTGGTAGATTGTGTGATACTATTGTAACCCCGTAAATTTCAATCCGATATCTCAAACCGTTCAGAAGTTATTTAGGTGTCCCGGTACATTTTCCCCACCCTGTATATCCAAAATCACCAAAATCATAGGCCAATACTGATAGGGTAGGTAGGGAATGGGGTGGAGATGGGAATGAGATAGGACACCTCTGTCCGATCATGCACCTCCGCGGAGATACAGAGGGTGGGAAGTAGTACGAATCCGCGGCGCGCTATGACAAGCCGCTTGTCGGTGAGGCGAGCGCGCGAGTAGTGGTGTTGTCTGCACTAACCGGCGCAGCCGAGAATCCGTGTGAGCTGCAGGCGCGTAGTAGTAAGCAGTGAGTGAGGGACACTAACGTCGTGTGTGTGGCTACGGCTTGCACTGCAGAGCGTGGAGGAGAGAATATGGTGCATAGAGCGGAAGATGTGACGGGGAGATCATGGGCTTCGTACGAACCTTCTTGTTACGAACTATTATTTTAAATAAAAAGCTTTGATTTCTTTTTGCAAATTGCGCATATGCCAATAACTCTTTTTCCGTTCTTTTTCCTCCGCATGAGCTCACCGATTTGGAAAATAGCGATGTATCGTGAAGGCATCGGTGTTGATAGGGATACTATTGAAACTCGCTCGTATTAAATGAAACAAGCTTACATAAAAATAATATCACTGAAAGATCTTAGCGTACACGCATAAATTTCGCGCATTAAATCAAAACAGATTTTTGTTCAGTGCTCGCTTTATTCGCTCGGTCACTAGGTATGAATATGTTCGCACCAACAACTTCCTGACAAGGCGTAATTAAAATATCATATTATAATTCACATTATTTCATGTCATATTTTTGTAACATTCTTTTTAAATGACTAATGAACATGTGACGAACGATTTCGTTCAAAAACTAATGAGAAAAATTCCACATAGAAACACATACATTCAAAAAAATGAAAATAAAATCGTCAATTTTTGAGATATCGAAAATCGGTTAACGCGGTTCCTTTATACCTTAAACAGTTCGAAAATATGAAATTTTGTAATTAAAAAATGATAATCAATTTTGGAGCTATTGAAATACGGTTAACGCTGTTCAATGGTACAATCGTGTACGAACGAAGTTCTATTGAACAACGTTGACCGTATTTCAATAGCTCCAAAATTGATTATCATTTTTTAATTACAAAATTTCATATTTTCGAACTGTTTAAGGTATAAGGGAACCGCACTCCAAAAGTGACGAATTTATTGTCATTTTTTAATTACAAAATTTCATATTTTCGAACTGTTTAAGGTATAAAGGAACCGCACTCCAAAAGTGACGAATTTATTATCATTTTTTAATAACAAAATTTCATATTTTTGAACTGTTTAAGGTATAAACGAACCGCGTTGACCGATTTTCGATATCTCAAAAATTGACGATTTTACTTTCATTTTTTAAATGTATGTGTTTCCATGTGGAATTTTTCTCATTAGTTTTTGAGCGAAAGTGTTCAAATAAAGCTTTATCGAACCGCGTTGGCCGTTTTTCGTTATCTCTAAAACAGTGCTCGGAATTAGTTGCTCATTTCGAGCCGATTCCCGAGGCGACGCCTCCTATTCCCCCACTACCACTCGACGCTCGAGCAGACGCTGCGGCCGAGCCGCCGACAGCGTGTCTATTGCTTTAACTCAGGAATGTCTCTAAAGAAAAAGAAAGCTAGGATTTTTATATCATTAGTAATATTTTTCTAAAGAAATCACTTCTGCTTTCGTAATAAATAATTAATTGAAATGTTATTAATATTTTATGTATATAATCTCTTATATACGTATTATATATATTATAATAATACATTATAACGTATATAATATGTATTGTATAATACATTACATAATATATTAATAACATTTCGATTAATTATACACCGGCACACAAAAAAAAAGTGGTCTGTACTTTTGACCAAACCCACCTATCTATATGTATTTTGGCTCGCTGAAACCGAATCTGGAGGTCGTTTAGCCCGTCTACCTCTTGGTTTTGAGTAAATCGCAAAAAATAGTGAAAAATCGCATTAGTAAGTGCGACAAAATTAGGAAAAAATTTTTTTGACTTTCAACAAGTAAATTTCTTATGTAGTTTGATGTGCTTCACCCAAATTTGAAGTTTATTGAGCTTTATCATCCATAGTATTGCCGAAAATCGCGAAAAATAGCTCAAATAGTAAAAAAAAAACGATTAAAATCGCAACAAATCGCGTTTATGAGCGTAAAGCAATTCGGGAAAAAATTTTCTGACCTTAATGAGGTATATTTATTATGTATTTTGATGCCTTGAACCCGTTTTTCAACTTTGTTGAGCTTTGTTACCCACAGGTTTTAGCAAAAATCGCAAAAAACCGCGTTAGCGAGCGTAAAAATCGTTGTTTTCTTATGCTTTTTTTCTCTTGTAACGAACTCTTTTATCTTCGAATGATCTATGTAGCGGGTTTCTTTTCCTCTTCACTCCGGTCTGAATCGTTTCCCTTTTTAACGTCCAACAGAAATCTGCCATCATATTAATATCCCACCTTCCTTGGTACCGCTGCTCCATTTCACTTATGTCTTGATGGAATCGTTCTCCTTGTTCTTCGCTGTAGTCTCCGAGATTTTGAGGAAAGTAGTCAAGATGCGAGTGTAGGAAGTGCACTTTTAGACTCATCAAGCAACCTAACTTTTTGAAATTCTTCAACAAATCTTCAACCAAATTTCGGTAATCGGCACTTTTTTGATTTCCCAAAAAATTCTGAGAGACACTTTTGAAACTTAGCCATGCTCCTTGTCATTCATTTGCTTAATAAAGTTTTCATCTTGAAAAAGCGTACGAATTTAGGGACCATCGAAAATACCTTCTTTCAATTTTGCATCACTTATAGCGGAAAACTTCAGTCCTAAATACCCAAAACAGTTACCATTTTTATCTAGAGCTTTGACATATTGTTTGATCAGTCCGAGTTTGATATGAAGAGGCGGTAGCAAAATTTTGGAGGGATCAATCAATGGTTCGCGTATGATGTTCTTTGATCCTGGATGAAACTCGGTTCTTATTGTCCAATCTTTCTTAACATAGTGATTTATCCTATCTCTACTATCCCACAAACATAAAAAGCAGGGGTTTTTCGTGAAACCCGATTGTTGACCTAGAATCAGGGTTGCAATTTTTAGATCACCGCAAATCTTCCATTGATGCTCCGAGTATTTTATTTTCTCCAGTACTATTTGTAAATTCTCGTAGCTCTCTTTGAGTTTTGTTGAGTGTGCTATTGGAATAGGTGCATATGTATTTCCGTTGTGGAGCAAAACAGCTTTGAGACTTCGTTTTGATGAATCTATGAAAAGCCTCCACTCTTCATCCTTATAAATATTAGGTTTTAATTCATCAACCAACCCTTTAACATTTGAACAGTAAACTAACGAATTCTCTTCATCTTTGGTAAAAAATTTCCGAAACTCTTTTTCTCTATCACGATAAACATATGCCTTCGTTTCTTTCGCCAACAAATTTTTATTCTTCAATGCTGCTGCTAAATATTCAGCTCCATCCTTGGGTAGTCCCAAATTTCGTATAAGATCATTCAACTCTTCTTGGTTGAATGTTTGAGGAGTATTTCTCTCACCTGCTGGTAGATACTCTTCGTCCTCGTCATTACTTACGTCTTCTTCGGAAAATTCATCCACTACCATTTCTTCCGCCTCGCTAGGATCCACATTCATAGGTTCAACTTTTTCGTCCATTGTTTCTTCCACAACTTCTACTATTTCTGGTCTTACGACTGAAAAAACGTTTGCATAGGAAATGTTAGCTTTTCTATTCAATCTAAAACCTTTGATGTGTGTCATACAAAAATAGCAGTCTTCTGGACATGAAGGTGCAGACCATATCATTGGCTTCGTTAATCTCAGCTGCTCTGGTTTTTTACTCTTTTCCCATCGCATTAGCATCGTATAACACGAACCACAAATTGTACGTGGCATCCAGTTATCATTCTGGTCAGTAATTTCTAAACCAAAACACAGAGTGTAAAGAGATTTCACTTTAGGAGATAAAGATCTTCGGTTTTTAGAAGTTTCAAATTCACCACAAATAAAACAAAATGAACCATATCATTGGCTTCGTTAATTTGTTCCGACAATTTGTGCCTGTAACCAGGGCACCTCCTCGTGGTGACGGTGGGCAACAGATCCGTCTGGCCAAGTCCCTGGGTTAACGGCATTTTTGCCGTCATGGCAGACACAAATCAGTGTTTTACGATGCAGGGTGTCGGAAGCCCAGTATCGGCGGCTGGTCAGGGTGAGCAAGCGGGCCCGCAGGCGTCGTCATCAAGCGACCGCAGCTCTACATTGGTGGGTGACTTGGCCTCTGTAGAGTATAATGCTACAAGAAGTAACTCACATTTATGTGATAAAAGTCACGATTCATTTTGTTTTATTTGTGGTGAATTTGAAACTTCTAAAAACCGAAGATCTTTATCTCCTAAAGTGAAATCTCTTTACACTCTGTGTTTTGGTTTAGAAATTACTGACCAGAATGATAACTGGATGCCACATACAATTTGTGGTTCGTGTTATACGATGCTAATGCGATGGGAAAAGAGTAAAAAACCAGAGCAGCTGAGATTAACGAAGCCAATGATATGGTCTGCACCTTCATGTCCAGAAGACTGCTATTTTTGTATGACACACATCAAAGGTTTTAGATTGAATAGAAAAGCTAACATTTCCTATGCAAACGTTTTTTCAGTCGTAAGACCAGAAATAGTAGAAGTTGTGGAAGAAACAATGGACGAAAAAGTTGAACCTATGAATGTGGATCCTAGCGAGGCGGAAGAAATGGTAGTGGATGAATTTTCCGAAGAAGACGTAAGTAATGACGAGGACGAAGAGTATCTACCAGCAGGTGAGAGAAATACTCCTCAAACATTCAACCAAGAAGAGTTGAATGATCTTATACGAAATTTGGGACTACCCAAGGATGGAGCTGAATATTTAGCAGCAGCATTGAAGAATAAAAATTTGTTGGCGAAAGAAACGAAGGCATATGTTTATCGTGATAGAGAAAAAGAGTTTCGGAAATTTTTTACCAAAGATGAAGAGAATTCGTTAGTTTACTGTTCAAATGTTAAAGGGTTGGTTGATGAATTAAAACCTAATATTTATAAGGATGAAGAGTGGAGGCTTTTCATAGATTCATCAAAACGAAGTCTCAAAGCTGTTTTGCTCCACAACGGAAATACATATGCACCTATTCCAATAGCACACTCAACAAAACTCAAAGAGAGCTACGAGAATTTACAAATAGTACTGGAGAAAATAAAATACTCGGAGCATCAATGGAAGATTTGCGGTGATCTAAAAATTGCAACCCTGATTCTAGGTCAACAATCGGGTTTCACGAAAAACCCCTGCTTTTTATGTTTGTGGGATAGTAGAGATAGGATAAATCACTATGTTAAGAAAGATTGGCCAATAAGAACCGAGTTTCATCCAGGATCAAAGAACATCATACGCGAACCATTGATTGATCCCTCCAAAATTTTGCTACCGCCTCTTCATATCAAACTCGGACTGATCAAACAATATGTCAAAGCTCTAGATAAAAATGGTAACTGTTTTGGGTATTTAGGACTGAAGTTTTCCGCTATAAGTGATGCAAAATTGAAAGAAGGTATTTTCGATGGTCCCTAAATTCGTACGCTTTTTCAAGATGAAAACTTTATTAAGCAAATGAATGACAAGGAGCATGGCTAAGTTTCAAAAGTGTCTCTCAGAATTTTTTGGGAAATCAAAAAAGTGCCGATTACCGAAATTTGGTTGAAGATTTGTTGAAGAATTTCAAAAAGTTAGGTTGCTTGATGAGTCTAAAAGTGCACTTCCTACACTCGCATCTTGACTACTTTCCTCAAAATCTCGGAGACTACAGCGAAGAACAAGGAGAACGATTCCATCAAGACATAAGTGAAATGGAGCAGCGGTACCAAGGAAGGTGGGATATTAATATGATGGCAGATTTCTGTTGGACGTTAAAAAGGGAAACGATTCAGACCGGAGTGAAGAGGAAAAGAAACCCGC
Source organism: Crematogaster levior (assembly GCA_901521435.1). NCBI lineage: Eukaryota > Metazoa > Arthropoda > Insecta > Hymenoptera > Formicidae > Crematogaster > Crematogaster levior. The sequence continues at coordinate 94,449 of CABEGB010001082.1, forward strand.
TACATAGATCATTCGAAGATAAAAGAGTTCGTTACAAGAGAAAAAAGCATAAGAAAACAACGATTTTTACGCTCGTTAACGCGGTTTTTTGCGATTTTCGCTAAAACCTGTGGGTAACAAAGCTCAACAAAGTTGAAAAACGGGTTCAGGGCATCAAAATACATAATAAATATACCTCATTAAGGTCAGAAAATTTTTTCCCGAATTGCTTTACGCTCATAAACGCGATTTGTTGCGATTTTAATCGTTTTTTTTTACTATTTGAGCTATTTTTCGCGATTTTCGGCAATACTATGGATGATAAAGCTCAATAAACTTCAAATTTGGGTTAAGCACATCAAACCACATAAGAAATTTACTTGTTGAAAGTAAAAAAAATTTTTTCCTAATTTTGTCGCACTTACTAATGCGATTTTTCGCTATTTTTTGCGATTTACTCAAAACCAAGAGGTAGACGGGCTAAACGACCTCCAGATTCGGTTTCAGCGAGCCAAAATACATATAGATAGGTGGGTTTGGTCAAAAGTACAGACCACTTTTTTTTTGTGTGCCGGTAAATAATTATTTTTAGATGTCTTTACCGGTCCTCCTAGTAAAATACATGACGCAAGAATATTCCAATTATCATTTTTAAGTAATGAAATACAAAATATATCAGAAAATTATCACTTATTAGGCGATGCGGCATATCCATTAAGAAAATATTTATTAACCCCGTACAGAGATTACGGCAATCTTACAGCCTCTCAACGAAATTATAATTTCAAATTTTCTCAAACAAGAGTTAAAATAGAAAATGCGTTTGCATTATTAAAACAAAGATTTAGGCAGTTAATGCAACTAGATTTTCTCACAGTTAAACGTTCTGCTAATTTTATAATATCATGTTGTGTGTTACATAATTTGTGTATTTTGAACAATGATCATTTAAATAATATTGAAGAGGACATTGAATGTAATGAGATGCAGGTTTATAATGAGCAGAATCCGAACGATAGGATGGAAGCTGAAGTAAAAAGAGATATTATTTGTAACTTATTGGCTTTTAATTATTGAAAATGTAACACAAATAAATATGTATCCACAAATAAAACTTTTTATAGAACAAAATATAATATCTTCTTTTACTATAGATACTACATAAACTTAAAATACTTAAATTTATATTTTAAAGAAAATAATACTTTTTAGTACATACATTATTTCTTTATATATTTCTTATATATACATTACGTACATTATTTCTTATATATTATCTTTTATATTATTAATGCACTTTAATAAAGTAAATATATTTCTTTCTTTTAAAATTAGCATAAAGTACTATCAAATGATGTAAAAAAACTAAACAATTTCTTTACATAAAACATTTTACATCATATAAAAAAACTTAAGTAATACATAACGTATTTTTTTTTAATTGCATGAGAAATAAGAAGGCCACTAGAAGCATCAATCGAGCCTAAAGGATGTTATAACAAAAAATATATAAATTAAATCGCTCAAGTTTTATTCAAACTAAAACATATAAAACAAATTGAACGTTTCGACTACACTGAGTCTTCTTCAGCAATAAAAAAATAGTCATAAGGACTGTTAATACGTATAAACGTGTTCGAACCTAAAACGGTTAATATAACTATATGACATATGAATACATGTATGATTAAAAAAATAGACTAATGTAATCGATAGAACAAACAGATATATATATATGAAAATGAACCGCGTAAGCGAGAATATAGAAGTAAAATAAGAATAAATATAACAGTACGCGAACATTACGTAGACAACTCATCGGTAACATACAGTAACGATAACCTAAGGTCAATGAACCGTATGGCACGACGATCTCAACGGTGACATGCGATCAAGTCCGTAAAAGAAGCATGATGACAATTTATTCCTCGTTTTTTGGCGAGAATATGTAAGTTGGACCATGCCGACGTTTCCCTCCTTGAAACCATGCGACCGTCAGTGTTGTTAATTAAGAATGTGGGAGCAACGCATTCTAAGAGTATACAGAGATAAAAATAAAATCTTAGTTAAAATGTCATGATCAAGAAAACCGTCGTGATAAGCTGCACTTATCATGAGACAAGAGAAGCCAAAGTAACGAAACCGAAAAAATATAAAAGAGTTAATACCTGTCAAAAATTAAAACCAAAATTGCGGATGTCAAAATATAAAAAACAATAAGTAGAAGTCAGACACATGTTAATCCGAAGAAGTCTAAACGGTTACTGTTATCGGCATTTGGAAAACTTTAAAAATCATGACATTTTCAAGACAAGAGCGCTGCGCGCAAGGTATTCAGGGTGGGGATGCGACCGACAAATCGTGAATAAGACTGAAGTATGTCTTGTTCAACAATTCTGTATCCTTTTGAGAATTAATCGCATGAGTATGTCGTTTTATATGTATCATCTCGCTGATGAGCCTCTTATAATAGTTATGTTCCACGTCTAAAATTTTGATATTATCCCAATCAAAACGGTGATTAAGATCTACGGTATGTTCTGATATCACAGTATGTTTGGAAGGATCTGCTCTAATATTATATTTGTGTTCTTTCATGCGTGTGTTTAATTTCCTCTTAGTCTGTCCTATGTAAGATGCATCACAATTGGTGCAATTAATCTTGTATACAACGTTATTTCTTTCTGAACGTACTTGCTCACCACACCATGGAGAAATATACCTTTTGAGTTGGTTTAAACATCTATAGCCAATTGACAACCTAGATTTGTTAATTATTTCCTTGATAGACTTGGAGATGTATCGGATAAACGGTAAAACTATAAACGTTTTTTGTGTGTTAATGGGTGTGGATGTGATCGTACTATTATTTGTTCTAAACCTATTCGACAAAATAGAGAGTCTAGAATTAATATGTTTAAAAACGAAATGTAGGGGAAAGCCATTACTTAATAAAATGTTAATAATGAGTTCGATGTTTTTTTGGTGAAAACATGGGTGTGAAAGCAATAATGCTCTATCTAGTAAACTATAAATAGTACCGATTTTATGATTCTGCGGGTGATTGGAAAAGTAAGAGAGAAATCTACCCGAAAACGTGTTCTTATGAAACCAATCGATCCTGATCATATGGTTATACCTAATTAATTTAAGATCCAAAAAGGAAAGGGAATTGTTATCTTCGTATTCAATAGTAAAACCAAGTCTATCATGATATGCATTAAAACTATTCAGAAATGATAATGTTTCACTGGCGGGGGCAGCTAAAACAATATCATCTACATAACGAAAATAAAAAGTGGGTGAGCAATTAACAGAGTTGAGAACATGTTCCTCCAAATCTTGCATCACAATATCTGCTATTATAGGCGATAGCGGAGAGCCCATCGGTATTCCAAAGGTTTGTTTGTATATGTTATTATCGTATTTAAAAAACGTAGACGTTAACACAAAATCAATGGCATTCATAAACTCACGTAGAGATAATGTAGTATTCGGCTCGATATAGTTCCATCTGTTGTTAATCCCCTGGGCTGCAAGATTCAGAGGAACGTTAGTGAAAAGAGCAGACACATCCAAAGAAAATAAAACGTCCGAATCACCCAACGTCAGTCCCGATAATTTTCCGTATAGTTCAAAACTATTTTTTATGTAGCTCTTAGCGGGTGGAAGACTGTCGGTTAAGATCTTGTTCAAAAAGGAGGCCAAATTGTAGAGAGCACTATTCGTCGACGAAACAATGATTCTAAGAGTCATTTGTCCATTCCAAGTGTTCATTCCAAGAGTTAGAATCATTGTTTCGTCGACGAATAGTGCTCTCTACAATTTGGCCTCCTTTTTGAACAAGATCTTAACCGACAGTCTTCCACCCGCTAAGAGCTACATAAAAAATAGTTTTGAACTATACGGAAAATTATCGGGACTGACGTTGGGTGATTCGGACGTTTTATTTTCTTTGGATGTGTCTGCTCTTTTCACTAACGTTCCTCTGAATCTTGCAGCCCAGGGGATTAACAACAGATGGAACTATATCGAGCCGAATACTACATTATCTCTACGTGAGTTTATGAATGCCATTGATTTTGTGTTAACGTCTACGTTTTTTAAATACGATAATAACATATACAAACAAACCTTTGGAATACCGATGGGCTCTCCGCTATCGCCTATAATAGCAGATATTGTGATGCAAGATTTGGAGGAACATGTTCTCAACTCTGTTAATTGCTCACCCACTTTTTATTTTCGTTATGTAGATGATATTGTTTTAGCTGCCCCCGCCAGTGAAACATTATCATTTCTGAATAGTTTTAATGCATATCATGATAGACTTGGTTTTACTATTGAATACGAAGATAACAATTCCCTTTCCTTTTTGGATCTTAAATTAATTAGGTATAACCATATGATCAGGATCGATTGGTTTCATAAGAACACGTTTTCGGGTAGATTTCTCTCTTACTTTTCCAATCACCCGCAGAATCATAAAATCGGTACTATTTATAGTTTACTAGATAGAGCATTATTGCTTTCACACCCATGTTTTCACCAAAAAAACATCGAACTCATTATTAACATTTTATTAAGTAATGGCTTTCCCCTACATTTCGTTTTTAAACATATTAATTCTAGACTCTCTATTTTGTCGAATAGGTTTAGAACAAATAATAGTACGATCACATCCACACCCATTAACACACAAAAAACGTTTATAGTTTTACCGTTTATCCGATACATCTCCAAGTCTATCAAGGAAATAATTAACAAATCTAGGTTGTCAATTGGCTATAGATGTTTAAACCAACTCAAAAGGTATATTTCTCCATGGTGTGGTGAGCAAGTACGTTCAGAAAGAAATAACGTTGTATACAAGATTAATTGCACCAATTGTGATGCATCTTACATAGGACAGACTAAGAGGAAATTAAACACACGCATGAAAGAACACAAATATAATATTAGAGCAGATCCTTCCAAACATACTGTGATATCAGAACATACCGTAGATCTTAATCACCGTTTTGATTGGGATAATATCAAAATTTTAGACGTGGAACATAACTATTATAAGAGGCTCATCAGCGAGATGATACATATAAAACGACATACTCATGCGATTAATTCTCAAAAGGATACAGAATTGTTGAACAAGACATACTTCAGTCTTATTCACGATTTGTCGGTCGCATCCCCACCCTGAATACCTTGCGCGCAGCGCTCTTGTCTTGAAAATGTCATGATTTTTAAAGTTTTCCAAATGCCGATAACAGTAACCGTTTAGACTTCTTCGGATTAACATGTGTCTGACTTCTACTTATTGTTTTTTATATTTTGACATCCGCAATTTTGGTTTTAATTTTTGACAGGTATTAACTCTTTTATATTTTTTCGGTTTCGTTACTTTGGCTTCTCTTGTCTCATGATAAGTGCAGCTTATCACGACGGTTTTCTTGATCATGACATTTTAACTAAGATTTTATTTTTATCTCTGTATACTCTTAGAATGCGTTGCTCCCACATTCTTAATTAACAACACTGACGGTCGCATGGTTTCAAGGAGGGAAACGTCGGCATGGTCCAACTTACATATTCTCGCCAAAAAACGAGGAATAAATTGTCATCATGCTTCTTTTACGGACTTGATCGCATGTCACCGTTGAGATCGTCGTGCCATACGGTTCATTGACCTTAGGTTATCGTTACTGTATGTTACCGATGAGTTGTCTACGTAATGTTCGCGTACTGTTATATTTATTCTTATTTTACTTCTATATTCTCGCTTACGCGGTTCATTTTCATATATATATATCTGTTTGTTCTATCGATTACATTAGTCTATTTTTTTAATCATACATGTATTCATATGTCATATAGTTATATTAACCGTTTTAGGTTCGAACACGTTTATACGTATTAACAGTCCTTATGACTATTTTTTTATTGCTGAAGAAGACTCAGTGTAGTCGAAACGTTCAATTTGTTTTATATGTTTTAGTTTGAATAAAACTTGAGCGATTTAATTTATATATTTTTTGTTATAACATCCTTTAGGCTCGATTGATGCTTCTAGTGGCCTTCTTATTTCTCATGCAATTTGATTTTGTTTATATCGAGCGTGGATTATTGTTTTAGTATTTTTTTTAGTAATACATCACATATAAAAACACAGTCTTTAGTATCACACCATAATCATTTATAGTATTTTATAGTCTTTAGTCTTTACGTAACAGTCTTTAGCATTACATGTTTCCTTATATTAATAAGGAAACAGTCTTTAGTTATTATATAATAAACAAAACAGTAGGATAATATTGTAACTACTTATAACTTTTTCATAACATAAAGTATGATGTGTAAAGAAGTATGCTATCTATTTCTAATCACTACTTGAATTTAAATCAATTGTATCATTGTCTGTTGTTGAATCTCGATGTAAATCAATTGTATCATTGTCTGTTCGATTTGAATCAATTGTATCATTTGAAAATATTTTCATAAAGCTACGCAATATATCCAATTTCTCTGCATGTCTTCTTTCTCTCTTCTTCTCTTTATCTTTTTGAATGTATAATAAGGTCTCACTTATTGACATTTTTTTCGTTGCCTTTTGTGACTTCGTGACTTTTTGATCCATTGCTGTATTTTCTTGTTGCTTTTCAATTATTTTCCCAGGACCTTGCATTACCTCAGGCTCCAAGCTGTCATCAATTGCCTTTATCTTGTTTAACTCTTCTTCAAAATCTACTCTTGTTCGTTTTGCACCTGATTGCTGATTGCTTTTTACAGATTGCATTTTACGTTTCAAAATAGTCTTGTAACGATTCTCACATTGCATACTGCTTCGTACAATGTTTAATTCTGTTAAGATATCATTAGATATTTGTATCCACATTGATTTTTTACATTTAAATCGTTTCATAGGCCCAATTACAGGTAAATATTGCTCATATCTATCTAATAATAAGCGTGTACTTTCGTCACACCAAGCAGTTGTTAATTCGTTTTTATCTTTGAGAGATGGATCCCTATCTTTGCTAGCAGCCATGCTTTTCTTTGAAAATCTATAACTAATAATAGAAAGTATAAAGTATAACATATTTAAAGTTGTAATTATACAAAAATATATATTACATAATATACAATAAAGATGCTGTAAGGTGTCATAAACTAATAATATTGATCTCAATATAAAAAAATCTTAACTCTCTTATAGATATTTCTCTTTATTTTACATACCTATATTTCACTTTTGTAAAGAAAAAATTTCTAAACCTTATTATAAACAAATATACTTCAGTTGACTTATTAACTCGATTAAAATGGTCGTTTGAAAGCCGTTAAAGGTTAAGTTGAAAGTGGTTTTCAATGTTATGAATGTCGCACATGGTCGCACATGTAGGCATTGAAGAAGTTACTAGTTGCACTGCATTGGGTCAGTGCAAGTGAACGCTCCCAGATCAGTGCAAGTGACCGCACTCGGGTCAGCATAGAACTAAGGGTCTGGTCCCATGGACTTGCAAAACATGCGGACGCGGAAAATGCGGATCGAAAACCTCGAAAAATAACCAGAGTCCGCAAGTTTCCGTCCGCAGATTCCGCAGAAGTAATATACTCTATTGTCCCATGGTGCAAATAATGCGGACGCGGATATAATTTTATCCAATCACAAAGCGTATTCCGCTGAAGCAGTCCAGAAAACTTTGTAATGAAGCACTGTGATTGGTGTGCGCACAATATTTTTCCGCATATTTTGAGCCATGGGACAATAGGAATTATAAAATTGCGGAACGTGCGTACAAGTGATGTGCGGAAAATTGGCAGGTTAATTGAGATTAGCTCACTATTGTAATACACATCATCTGCTAAAATGTATGCCGATAAATTATGTATTATAATTACTGTATTATTAAAAAAGTTGAAAAATTGCGATCCAAGGCGACGGAATTTACTAAAGAAAAAAATTTGTAAACTATACAGCCTGTATGTAATTGCAAAAAAAAATGAGAAAAGGAGTATGACTCGCAGGTATTGGGTGAGACCAATATTTACCGAAAGTAGAAGATTGCAACAAGGAGCAAGTGAGAATTTAATTAAAGAGATGGAAAGTGGTGACGTAGAAAAGTATTACGAATATTTCAGAATGTCGCCAGAACTATTTGCGAAATTATTGGAATTGGTGAGACCAGATATTGAGAAGCAGTGTGTAGTGCGAACTCCCATTTCGGCTAAAATTAGACTCCAAATTACACTCCGATATTTGTCATCTGGAGATAGTATGAAGTCGTTGTCTTATGCCTTTCGCGTTGGAAACAATACAATATCCAAATGCATATATTCCACATGTGAAGCTCTGTGGAATCATCTTAAGGACTCCGTTTTCATTAATGACAACGAAGAGAGCTGGAAGGATATAGCAAAAGGCTATGAAGACTTGTGGGACTTTCCGAACTGTGTAGGGGCAATTGACGGAAAGCATGTAATGATTCAGGTTGGATCACACCTAATTTAGTAATGCATGTGCACGATTCGCAACACTAATTTGAATTCAAACTGTATGAATATGATTTTGATTATCAGCAATACGTTATTTATATACATCTTTGTTACAGGCCCCCCCAAATAGTGGATCTTCATTTTATAATTATAAGGGCCATCACAGCATTAATTTGCTCGCAGTTTGTGATGCAAGATACTGCTTCACTATGGTAGATATAGGTGCTAAAGGTAGGGAAAGCGATGGGGGAGTTTTTGCTCATAGCGAAATTGGAAAAAGATTTGAGAGTGGCTCGTTCAATCTTCCTCCACCACAGAAAGTAAGAAATGGGCCAGTTCTACCTTTCGTTCTCGTGGCAGATGAAGCCTTTCCTCTTACCACCTATATGATGAGACCATTTCCACGAAGTGGGAACTTAAATGTAGAAAAAAAGATATTTAATTATAGACTCAGTCGAGCAAGAAGATTAATAGAAAGTGCATTTGGGATGCTTGTTGCTCGCTGGAGGATATATTCCAAACCAATTTTCGCAAGTGTAGCAAGTGTACAGAAAATTGTGCAAGCAACTGTAGTATTACACAATTTTATAATTCAAAACGAAAAGGAACCGATTCCTTTAAATACTACGACTCGAGAGAATATAGAAATGAACTCTTGTGGACTGCGAGATATAATTTCTCGTACCGGCAGAAGTAAACGTGACGCTGTTGCAGTCAGAAATGCTTTCACTGAATATTTTAATGAATCTGGCGCAGTAGAGTTTCAGTGGCAGAAAGCATTGAACAATGATTTTTAATTGATTGTGTTTGGTGTGCTCATAATGTTAATTGTAAAATTTAAAATAACATTTCAATTACTCCAATTTATAATTTACATAATAAAGCTATTTAAACAATAACAAAGTTTAAGTTAGTACACTCCATAATTTTTGAAGAGTAGACACTTTTTATTCTTAAATATGTAAAGAGTAAAATGCAACAAACATTTATAACGTTGCGACATAACATTGCAAGTTTCTACTTTATCGGTCACTGGAACTTTCAGTTCGTACTGCGATTACATCCCGACTGGTTCAGTAGTTCGGTCTCATCGGCAAGCATGGTTAAAAATTTTATTTCCAGTCTGGTTCGCGTCGCATATGGAAGTTTCCTCAGTCCTTCGCCAATTATGAGAAGAAACCCATCGACTCCGTCCTTTTGTTTAACGGGTTCCGTCGGTTCACGTAATGCAGCTAAAACACTTTCGTGAAAGTCATTTTCCATCGAAGACGATAGTCTTTCTGAAACAAATATTAACATGTAACGTGCAGAGATAAAGCAGCCCGTACCTTGTTGAAAATCACTTTTCTTTTCTACTAATCGGTTTCACATTCAGTATAAATACTAAAAAAACATACTTCTCTTTGAGGTATTTCTTCTACTAGCATTTGACACCTGCGTTGAACTTGATGCAGAGCTGTTCAAGCCTATCGGAACTGATGGGGACGCCAGAGATTCCATTGCATCAATTGCATCTATGTTTGCAATGTCACATTCGTCCTCTCTTTCGTTGCATGTAGACTCCGTGGTTGGTAGATTGCTAATAGTACTAAGCGGAAGATAGAGAGAACATTTTATTATATGTGATATTTGTTTTGGAAGTGTCCACGTATAAAATATTTTAGTAAACATTTCAAACGTATTACAATTGATTTCAATACAGAGCAAATAAAAGTAATTATTTATTAATTAAGAGTAAACTTTACTTGACATGTATATGCTACTTCATTTTCTAATTTATGTTCGTTAAAATTAGAATTTTATTGTTATTGAAATTAATTCAAAACTTACGGTGCATGAGATACCGTGTTGGCCAAAAACAGCATCTGTTGGTAGTGGATGAATTTTGGGTTTGTTTTGGAGTTTGCAGCAGATCCGCTTGAAACATATTGTGTACGTGCTCTGTGCGCCTTCACAAAACGATCCCGTAAATATCTCCACCTGTCTTTGATTTCTTTTAAGTTTAACACACCTAAAATATAAACATTATAATTTGACATGTATGCAAATGATTTATATTCACCAAATATTATACCGGGTGATACCGAGTAATTGGTACTCACAAAAACTGAGATTTTTCGTACTCACCCGGTACACCTAAGATATGGTTTTGATAGATAATTTTGTATTTTCATTTATAATATATTCACATACCTCCTATGGAATTGTAGACTTCCTGCCACTGATCATTTTTCTTTAATTTTGACCTATCCTTTGCTGGAATGTAATGGTCCCACAGCGCTCTTTTTTCAAATATAACGCTTATCAGTAATTCGTCCAGATTTTGCGAATTTTGATTCTCAATTGAATTCAAAGTAGCAGTTTCAGTCAGTCTAGTGTCGTTGTACTCGGTATCGTCCTCATCAGCATTCATTTCTGCATCAAATACGTCTTGCCCATCTCGCATACCTTGCATTTGCGACCTATGTACTAACATATTATTGCATTGTTAAATTTAAATTATGATTTAAAATTTCTCTCTTTTCTTTTTTTTTCTTACAGATTTAACTAATGAGGAAACTGTTATGTCTATCCCAAGTGACGTCTATCAACATCCTTCAATACTTTTGCACTTAGTGTTATATATTGAGCAAAGAACTAACCTGTCACATTATTATTATTATTATAATCAATAAAACTTACTCAGTGTGACGACACAATCCTCATCAATTTGGATTGCATGTGTTTCTTCGTTAAATATTTGGAAGCAGTTGTGTCGCAGAAGTGGTTTGGCATCTGCCAAAATACACCCACAATAACCACACTTTTTAAACTGCACAAAGTTGTAATTGAATTAATCCATGTACACCTGTGATCAGAGATTCTGTCATTTTTCGTATCCATTTTTAGATATTAATTGCTATCTCTTCTGTCACCTATATTGGGACAGAATCTCTGATCGACGATGTACATACCTCAAAGTACATGGAGATACATTAAATGGAAACTTTTCAGATAAACAATTTTCATGAAAAGTTTTCATACGATGATACTTATCCTGCTATAGGATAATCGAAGATTATTAAATAATAAGTAAAAAAAATAATTAAATATATCACATATATAAATATATATACAATTACACTTACCATTGCGTAAGAATAATTCTTATAATTTCTTTCTCAGTCAAAGAAGTTCGCACGTTTTGCACTTCGTATTGCAGGTTATGTCTTCAACAATCAAATTATTTTTGAAAATCCGCAGACGCCGTCCGCATCATTAACGAAAATCATACGGAACATACGGAACAAATTGTGTGGAAAATGTATGGTGATATTTCGCACTAGAATCTAGTTATATTTCGATCCGCATTTTCCGCGTCCGCATGTTTTGCAAGTCCATGGGACCAGACCCTAAGTGCTCCGAGCACGTGCGCGTAGTAACAAAAAGTTACTAGCCACTGGAACGGAGCGAGTGCACGCCAATCGAATTCGCCATAAGTCACACTGTATGGATGGATGGGGATTTGTAGGGGAATTTGAGCTCTTCTTCCATGGTGTAAGGAAACATGGTGTGCTCATTTGGTTTAGTGTCTCTCTCGAAAATCGTTTCTCTGTCTTGCTTTGTGGCTTTGAAGAGCTCAAAGTTCACCAACCTTAAGAAAGTTCCTAGATTCTCGGGAGAAAAGTCTGTCATGTTGGCGTATTTTCGATTCACCCGCAAGATACGCGCGAAATTCAAAATCGAGGAATCGAAAAACGTTTAATAAACGAATTATTAGACATATAAATTAATATAATAGAATATTTTCAAATATATAACGTTAAATAATATTTAAAAAATATGTAATTGAACGTTTGATTAGAGCTGCTTTCTAGAAAGACTTTTCAGGACTTATCGTCTCACGAAAAAAAAGGAAACGACGCATAACGGAAAGATTGAAAAAAGCCCAAGCATTATTTATTATTCGATTGGTGTTTTTCACGTAATGCGGACGCTATTTAACAAATTCGGCTGTTTTTTACGTAAAGTACGGTCAGATAATACTAATTTAGCCTTAACTGTTAATAACAATAAGTATGAATATTTCATTTATTACAGAAAGATTACTATTTACACTATTGTTGTTCGTAGTAAAAACAGTTTTATAAGTAAATGGGTACTTATTTGGTGTTGTTCACTATTACTATTAATTCTATAAGTGGCTATTTTTATACCAGTATAAACGGGGAAGTCTTTTTTGCACTCGTCACAGAATCACGTTCGCAATACGACTCATAATACAGAAGATGATACAATATTTGTTTCAGAAGTAATTGTACATTATGGAGCATTATTATGTCAAATACAATTCCTTATATATGTGTTATATTTATGTACACATAATTATATTGTAAGGATATTTCATAGTGGCGCCTCTTGTCCGACGCCATATTGCCTGTAGCATAATTGGCTGCTTGAGCAGCCAATGAGGAGAGGTGAGGTGACATCTTGGTCTCGCGCGGCTTTTCGGGGCTCGGGCATTCGTAGTCTGACCGCGGACGAATAGAGTTATCTTTTAATAAAGTGTTATATCGGCTTACGGGCGTACACCGCGTTTCCCTTCGCTCAATCCTGACACCCCTTACAGCCTCAGAAGTGGGATACACGCGTGTGTTTTTTTTTTTTATTAGCTCGTTTCGCTGATTTAATTTTCTTTCGCAAGGGATCGTTACGGTGGTGCCGGTTGCATCAGCCACGCTTTTTCGTGTGCGTGCTGTTTCTTTGCGTCCGCGAGCTGCTGGTATTTTCGATCCTCTCAATTTCGATTAATTGTCAATTTAATTTTCTTTCGCGTGCGATCGTTGCAGTGGTGTCGGTTGCGTCAGCCACGCTTCTTCGTGTTCTCACGTGCGTGCTGTTTCTTCGCGTTCCGTGAACCGCTTGCATTTTTCGATCTATTCAATTTCTGTCAATTTAATTTTCTTTCGCGAGTGATCGTTGCAGTGGTGTCGGTTGCGTCAGCCACGCTTCTTCGTGTCCTCACGTGCGTGCTGTTTCTTCGCGTTCCGTGAACCGCTTGCAACCGCTTGCATTTTTCGATCCATACAATTCCTAATTTATAATTTATTTTTCTTTCACGAGTGATCGTTGCAGTGGTGTCGGTTGCGTCAGCCACGCTTCTTCGTGTCCTCACGTGCGTGCTGTTTCTTCGCGTTCCGTGAACCGCTTGCATTTTTCGATCCATACAATTTCTAATTTATAATTTATTTTTCTTTTGCGAGTGATCGTTGCGGTGGCGCCGGTTACGTCAGCCACGCTTCTTCGTGTTCACACGTGCGTGCTGTTTCTTCGCGTTCTGCGAGCCGCTAGCATTTTTCGATCTACCCGGTTTTAGATAATTTATAATTTATTTTTCTTTCGCGAGTGATCGTTGCGGTGGCGCCGGTTACGTCAGCCTCGCTTCTTCGTGTTCCCTCGTGCGTACTGCTTTTTGCGTTCCGCAAGCCACTTATATTTTACGATCCACTCAGTTTTTAATTATTTAATAATTAAGTGATCTTTCACAACCTTTTCATATCATTTAAGTTCGAGAAATCGAGTAGTCATTTAGGTACGGAGACGCTATTAAGTGTACACCGTTATTATATAGGTTTCACAACCTTTTAATATCATTTAAGTTCAAGAAATCGAGCAGTCATTTAGGTACGGAGACGCTATTAAGTGTTCACCGTTATTATATAGGTTTCACAACCTTTTCATATCATTTAAGTTCGAGAAATCGAGCAGTCATTTAGGTACGGAAACACTATTAAGTGTTCACCGTTATTATATGAATTTCACAATCTTTTCATATTATTTAAGTTCGAGAAATCGAGCAGTCATTTAGGTACGGAGACACTATTAAGTGTTCACCGTTATTATATAGGTTTCACAACCTTTTCATATCAATTAAGTTCGAGAAATCGAGCAGTCATTTAGGTACGGAGACACTATTAAGTGTTCACCGTTATTATATAAATTGCAATCATTGTATATTTCTGAGAAGACATTTTGTGCACGTATTCGTGCGTCTACTTCTGAAAATGATACCGCAACGCTGGCAACATGCTTCATTAGAAGAATTGCTAAAGGAAGGCCGATCTTTCGGACTCACAAACATGCCTGAGGACAGACAGGGTTGTTTACAGCTATTAATAAATCATCTGGATTTAAACGGCCCTTTAAGAGATATCACTTCATCATCCGAAAATCAGGAAACATTCGAGAGTTCTTTATGCCCAGAGGCATCAATGACAACTAGCGTCAACGTAGCTGGTTCTCAAAACCTTGGCCCGGATAGCGGAAAAATTCCAACAAATAGTTCTATGGAATTACTTTGCTCAATGATGATCGAGCAATTAAATTTGCAACGAAAGCAATTAACCGAACAACGAATGGATATGTCGTTGCTTATGAGAACTTTGACAGAGAATCAAAGATTGACTAATCAAACCCGAGTTATGGATAGCATGACAGCATCCTCGTCTCAAGTATCTGTTAACCAAGGAATGTCGTTAACCTCGACGACTTATCCTACGTTGACTAACTACATGCAGACGGATACACCGTCTAATCAACTTTTTATATCACAAGGGTCTCAACCTGTGGTGTCACCAGCCCTTTCGACCCCGATGATATCATCCCAACCGTTTAGGGATACCCGACACAATGTGCCTGCACCTACTCCTTTTGTTCAATCGGTGTATGGACAATCTTTAGAAAGCTCTTTGCCGTTCCCTTCAAGATTTCAAGAGGAGAATCACCCTAATCGCATAGGAGCTACAGACTCTTCGATAGCCTTCTCGGGACATGCGGTAAAATTTCTAATGTCACTCGTTCCGACATTTGGGGGCACGGATGACGAGGACGTACAACTATGGATCGATAAGATTGAGAGCGTAGCTGAAATACATGGCTTGTCTCAGGTTACGATGTTATCCGCAGCAACGGCTAAATTAATAAAAACCGCTCGCCGTTGGCTGGATCTTAGCTCCGGGGAGATAAACAGATCTTGGTTCTGTTTTAAGAAGGAAATCACAGATCGTTTTGAGAGAAGAATCCTCTTCCATGAAGTAATGCAGAAAATTGAAACTAGAAAATGGAATTTTGCTAAAGAATCGTTTCAAGACTATTGCATGGATAAACTTGCAATTATGAAACCACTCAAATTGGAGGAGGTGGAGCCATTCAACTATTGATCAATGGAATTAATAATATGGCTATCAGAGGTATAGCCGTCTCTTTACGCATAACCTCTTTGAATCTATTTCTGAAAGAAATGCAAAATATCACAGCTACGTGTGGTGATCCTTTTAAAAAATCTCAACGTCAAATATTAAATTTGATAAATCAGGAGATGCAAAGCAAGAAAAAGCTAAAACAGCGTTCAATTCAAGAGAAAAATCTAAACTCTCAACTTAAAGGAAAAGAAGTCTTCTGTCGATGCAAGGATCACTATAAATCTAGCTGCCCGAAGCTGGGCGGAAGAGGGGGCGAGCCCAAACCCAGTCAACCGAATCTACCAAACAAAACTGCATCAGTGGCTGCAATTGAAGAAGTTATTGAGGACTCTTCCAAGACGGTAGCGTCCATATCCGATTCTGGTAAAAATATTGTCATTACGAATCCTATACTTAAAATCGTTAAATTTAATGATAAAGATTGTGTTCTGTCAGCATTAGTTGATACGGGAAGTCCGATTTCCCTTATCGGGGCTACAACATTTAATAGTTTTTCTTTAGATAACGTCCATCTCGGTAACTCTGATTCTTCGTATAAAGGTTTAAATAATAAACCCATTATTATTTCAGGAATTTTAAATACATCAATTCAATTAGAATCTCTACCTGATATAAATGCGAATTTAAAACTTCATGTTTTGAAACATGATTCGCCCTCCGCAGATATTATTCTTGGGCGAGACTTTTTCGCAGATAATAACATTATTATTTCTATGAATTTCGGTAACAACAACCCTGAAGATAGAGTTACTCTTTTTTCTCAGTTAGCTTTTGTTGATATTGATGTTGATCAATTAGATAATAAAAAGAATATCCCTAGTTGGATTCCGAATATTACTACGGATTTTGATTATTCGGTGGAGGAAAAACTAGTAAATACAATACTGGAAGTAGAAAATACAACAGTAGAAGCTCCGCAAGATAATTATTCGGTAAAGATTGCGTTAAAAGATGAAAACGTTTTTGCATTCGCTCCAAGACGATTTGCTTGGATTGAAAGAACCAAAATAAGGGAAATCACGGACGACCTCCTTGCGCGCGGCATTATTAAATATAGTTCATCGCCGTACTGTGCCAGGGTAGTACCTGTTAAAAAGAAAGATGGGTCTATGCGACTTTGTGTGGACTTACGTCCGTTAAACAACAAGGTTATCAAACAAAGATACCCTTTTCCGTTAATAGAAGACTGTCTCTCTCGATTAAGTGGTAAAACCATTTTCACACTATTAGACCTCAAAGACGGTTTTCATAATATTAAACTCCATCCGGAAGTAACTAAATTTTTCTCGTTTGCCACTCCGGACGGCCAGTTTGAATACACGAGATTACCATTTGGTTTTTGTGAAGCTCCGGCAGAGTTTCAGAAAAGGTTAGTGCAAATTCTGCAGCCCTTATTACGCGAAGATAAAATCTTGGTTTACATCGATGATATATTGATTCCGTCCATGTCAGTTTCAGATAATTTAGAAGTCTTAAAAGTAGTACTTCTTGAATTAAAGAAACACAGTTTTCAATTAAATTACAATAAGTGTTTATTCTTAAAAACTAAAATAGAATATTTAGGTTATATCATTTCGGCAGGGGGTATTACCCTCAGTGATAGACATACCAAAGCTATTGAGGATTTTCCTCAACCCAAGAAAGTAATAGAGGTACAAAGATTCTTAGGCCTCACAAACTATTTTAGAAAGTTTGTCAAAAACTACGCAATTATTGCGAAACCGCTTAACAATTTGTTGCGTAAATCAAGCGTTTTTGATTTTGATGAGAAATGCCAGTCTGCTTTTCAAACACTAAAGAGAGAATTAATGTCGTTTCCGACTCTCGGTATTTACAATCCTTTTACCGAAACAGAGATACATACAGATGCTAGTGCTCTCGCAGTAGCGGGTATATTGTTGCAAAAGCAAAAATCGGGTGCTTGGGCCCCTATAGCCTTTTACAGTCAGGCAACAAATCAGGCTGAAAAAAATTATCACAGCTATGAGCTAGAAATGTTGGCCATTGTCAAAACGATAGAAAGATTCCATATTTACTTGTATGGTATTAAATTCAGAATTATTACTGATTGTCATGCATTGGTGCATGCTGTCAATAAAGCTAACATTAACCATCGCATAGCTCGTTGGATTCTAAAATTACAAAATTATTGCTTTGATATTATCCATAGAAATGGGCAAAAGATGGTCCATGTAGATGATCTTAGTCGATCGGTTTGTTTAGTTGATTACCCCTTGAAAAGGAACTCGAATACAAGCAAATGCAAGATATAAAACTTAGAGCAATCGCGAGAGATCTCGAATACGAAGAGAGTGAAAAATTTGAACTTATTGAGGGATTAGTTTTTAGACGAGGCCCTGATAAACCACGTTTTGTTGTTCCCGAGACAATGATTTCTAATATCATTCGTGTTTATCATGATAATCTGGCGCACTGTGGCACTGAGAAAACCGTTCAGGGCATTACATGTAATTATTGGTTTCCGTCGTTGCGGAAAAGAGTACAAGAGTATATAAATAATTGTTTAATATGTTTGATGGCTAATACAGCTACGAATTCCAGCGAAGGTGAATTACAAATAACTAGCAGTGGCAGCCCCATGGGCCAATGGCCTAGTAGAAAGACTGAATAAATTTATCAAGTCTTCATTAAGGAAAATTGTAGAGGACCAAAATAATTGGGATTCTAGCATCCCCTTAATTCAATATACAATTAATAACACTTATCATTCCTCTTTAAAATCAACTCCATCTAAAGTACTCTTTGGATGCGATCAACGAAATCACATAGATGGTGATTTGGTTAACTTCTTGAACAACTTAGCAGAAATAGAATTTGACCCATTGAAAGAACGTCAATACTGCCGGGACTTAGCAGTAGAAACCACAGAGAAGGTCAAAATGTATAACAAGTTATACTACGATTTAAATCATAAAAAACCTTCAATTTACAAGGAAGGAGATTACGTATTAATTAAAGATACTACGGTAAAACCGGGAGAGGATAAAAAATTTAAACCTCGATATAAAGGTCCTTATAGAGTATCTAAAATTCTAAATAAAAATAGATATGTAATAGAGGATATACCAGGGTTTAACATTACGAATAGACCCTATAACTCAATCCTATCTCCTGATAGATTAAAGCTTTGGGTGAAACCAGTAGAATAGATTCAGCAAGATTGATCTATATTTGATAAACATTATCTAATAGTTGTCGTTTTATTTGTAATTCTGCGCTTTTTATATTTTTGTTATTTTATTGAACTACCTATTGCGCTCTATTGGATTTATATATTAAAAGTTATATGCGAATGATTGTTATTATCTTTTTAATATTTCATCTACTTTTAAGTTTTATTCTAAATATAGGATTATTCGTGGGCGATGCGATACTAACATTAATTTATTTTCTTTTAGGTATTATTCTATAAGTTAAATTACTCATTGGTGATACTAATGTTTCATTATACGCTAAGGTGAACCGATGATTGTAATTTCGTTAATATTAAGATTTGTCTAAATGATTTGTAATTTGCAAACATTGTTTAACATCCGAGACGAATGTTCGAGTCAGAATGGCCGAGCTGTAAGGATATTTCATAGTGGCGCCTCTTGTCCGACGCCATATTGCCTGTAGCATAATTGGCTGCTTGAGCAGCCAATGAGGAGAGGTGAGGTGACATCTTGGTCTCGCGCGGCTTTTCGGGGCTCGGGCATTCGTAGTCTGACCGCGGACGAATAGAGTTATCTTTTAATAAAGTGTTATATCGGCTTACGGGCGTACACCGCGTTTCCCTTCGCTCAATCCTGACACCCCTTACAATATATACACGTTTAATACTGCTTTGTATACAGAAATAATTACTGTCTTACATTTTTTTTTATAATCGTGCAATCTACATGTCCAATATTATTTTACTTTCGCTTTTCCCACCACTTTTTTCATTTTGTTGTTCTTTCTTCGTTCTTCTCTGTTTTGGAATAAACGTTTGCACATTTCTTTCACTCTGATATGAGTACGGGTTCTTACCAGACATTGGATAACCTTTTCTGGAATGTCCGTCGGATAGTTTGCGGTCTCCTTTGCTTGTTTCACGACTTTTTGGCTAACAAGATCTTCTTTCGAAAAGTCGTTTCCATGAACGTCCAAAAAACATTTCTCCACTATTTTAGTAGCACGCAATAATTTTTCTGAAGGATATGTGAGGTAACCTTTAGATACGGTGTGTACCCAACTTTGGTTCTCATGATTGACCATATCCTTCGTTTTAGTGCCTAAAAAAGGGAAAACATTTTTAAAACGATGAGCGACATACCCCGCGACGTACTCCATACCAGCATCCTGAACAATTTCGGGACCACTTCTTGCATCAACAGTTGGAGTGGATCTTTCAAAATACCGTTCTATGAACTTTTCCAATTCATCGTCCTCTCCAAGAATGTCATTACAAGCATTTCTCTCCGATTCGTCATTCTCTTCATTAGTCGCATCTTCCTGAATCAATTCATCGGGTGAAATGTTAATAATGTCTTTGAACATTTGTGCGGTAAGAATTATTTCATCACTTTGAGAGAAGTCGTTAACATTACTTGTATCAAGATCCACTCTAGTTGATTGTGGGGAATGAAGCGTAATTCCTGGGAATGGAGTGGATGTAGCACGTTCATTATTTTCTTGAACTCCTACAACACTTGTATTGGATGCTTCTGTTCGGGAAGATATCGATGAAGATAGGCATACTGTGCTTTCATCTTCTTCAGTGTTCCTATTCATGGTAAACACTGCATGTGAATGTTTACCAAGAATGTACCATCGAAGCCGGTATCTGAAATCAAAAGCTGTTGGATTGTCTTTTCCCGAACCCATCGCCCTAATATATGAAAAGAAGTTTTCTAAGATATCCTGTTGCACCCGGCGAGTCAATATGTACTCCACATGTTGAGAAATTCAGCTTGTTTTTTAGCAACGTAGTGATGACCTTTCATTTTTTCAAGTTTTTCACACAAGTGTTCAATAAACTCGTGCAAAACAAGTGTATTGGAAGTCAGTTTGCAACTGTCCGTTGAGGCCCATTGTTTAAACGAAACTTGCATTTCTTCAGCCAGTTCATCATAACATTCTAAATCATCCTTCAAGACTTCAAGTACAGCCGCTACACCTGGGCACTCTGTACATGTAGTTAACATACACGATTCGTTATCAATATCACAAGTCATTAATGCAAGGAGTTGTTGGTAAGATCGTTGAGTTTGAATGGCTGAGAGTAAGAGCTTCACGTTCTGATGGTGTACACAAACACAAACGGAATGAGTACCAGTACCACCTGCCAGAATGCAGAATTTTGGTCTGAGCTCTGCAAATTTAGAGAAACCTATTTTGCTATTCGGAAATTGTATTTTAAAATCTGCGTATAGTTCTTTCAAATTGCATAAAAGCAGCCTTTTTTGAACATTTTCTTTTGATCCATCTTATCGGCGTATAGATTTGCAATCTTCCTTTCCTGGCATCATCCTACTATAATCGTCATTTTGATAAAAAGTGTCTATTGTTTTAATAGTATCAACATCAAGAATATTGCTCGATTTTTTTAATTTTACTTTCGGCAACACTCCTTGTTCTTTTACCAAATCTCTCGTTTTTTTTACTAAATATTCTGTAACTTTAAAATCTTTCTGAATTTGTGCGGAAGTGTATGTTGAAGGAAGGAGACTCAAAATGTTGACTTTTTCTTGAACAGATTCGGCGGTTTCCATTTTGCGTTTCAATTTCTTAATCAGTTCTTCATAATGCGGACATAACTGCAATTGTGAGGCACATTGATTTTCATTAGGTGCAACTGGAAGATTACAAGAGTTATGAAGTTTACTGCTAATAATCTCAGAAATTTTGCGAACTTTACTTTGAATGGCTGGCGGTCTTCTTTCAGATGAGAGTCTTTTAAGTTTAATAGGAGATATGCCAAGAGAAGCACATGCATCATTTACACATTTCTCTGCTGCGTTTGGTGGTTCATAGGTTACGTCACAATTTTCATCGTTATCATCTTCGTCAGAATTTTCATCGCTATCACCTTCGTCAGAATTTTCATTGATACGATTCTCGCCAGAATTTTCATGACGATGGTCGAATTTCTTAAAACACGCAGTACAAAGAGATTTTCCAGGAATGAGATTAAATGAAAGATTGTTTACAGATAAATCTAGACTTATTGGGCGCAATGCTTTAGTAATGACTTTTTTATGCAGAGAAAATGGATCGCAACAGGATTGCCCGAACAAGTGGGCGTATTTGTCTAAGTATTTTTTACCATGATAAGTGCATACCGTATCAATATTATCGCATCCAGTTCTTAAATGCAACAATTTTCTGATTTAGTAAAATCTGAAAAATCTTTTACTTTCGAGTGTCTAGAATACGTTGTACTATTACAATTTTGGTCGTTAAAAAAAAATCCGATTGAACACTCCGCCATCTTTTATTACAAATAAAAGAATTTAATCAAACACTACAAAATATAAATTCAACGAGCTAATCAAATATTTTAAATAACGCAGTTTATTTAGCGAGAGTACACCAAAATGCATAAAAATATACTATATGATAATAAACTGATGGGTTTACAGACAGATATACATAAATCCACAGAAAGCACACCTAATAACGTTCGTGTGTCGAATTATTTTAACCGTATACGCTCAGCCTTTATCTATAACGCCGAGTTTTACTTCGCTCGCGAGAAAGGAAAAGAGCTCAGAGCCCCTGTGTACATACTTACAGTCGCGCTCCAGTCTCCGTCGGCATGCAAAATTTGAAAAGCGTTATGTATAAGGTTATAACGTGTGTTAGTAATGAATAGTAACAGGTAATAATAAGTTGTAAAAATAGTAATTATTTTTAACATACATATGGGTCATTCTCCTGAAAAGTACACGTTTTCGGAATTTTTTAATGTCAAAATTTTTTGTCAAAATAATTTCTTTTTTTTTGTGAAATGTGTTCCGGATACGTTGTGAAGTAAGAATCCAATGTTGCGCAAAATTCGTGATTGTTATTATTAATTCTGCAGCCCTTCTTAAATTTTAATTATTAATATACATCAAATGATGAATATTATTATGTTTATATACAAGCCCTATGAAGATATTAAGAGATAAGTATTCTAAAAATGCATCTTCAATTGATGCAGATCTTTCGTAAAACAATTACGAGTTATTACTAACATACATATAGGTCTGTGTAACAGGACACTAATATTCATGAATTGCAGTTACTTATACGCCACTACATACTATACGCTTACGTGTTACCTTAC
Organism: Crematogaster levior; assembly: GCA_901521435.1. Taxonomy (NCBI): domain Eukaryota; kingdom Metazoa; phylum Arthropoda; class Insecta; order Hymenoptera; family Formicidae; genus Crematogaster; species Crematogaster levior. The sequence continues at coordinate 117,477 of CABEGB010001082.1, forward strand.
GGCAGCGGTAACTATTTGTCGGGGCAGTTTTTAATGTTACTTAAGTGCTCGCAACTTTTGAAGGACTGCGATTCACAAGTTGATGTTTTTTTTTCTTGAAAGCAGACATAAAATGCTAAAATTTCCGTTAAAAAAATTTTTTTTTGTTCCTCCCCCACATGTACTTTTTGGGCTTCGAAAATGCTACCTTTTACATAAACACGTAATTACGAGGGGTGGTATATTGTGAAGGGGATGAAATGATGAGTTCTTATAATTTTTTTTTTTGAGTACCCATATGCATATAAATTTTCAATATAATATTGGCCACTAATTTCGAACTGGTCTATGTTCTAATGGCAGGCAAAATATTGTGAATATGCATTTTTATAGACAATTTTCAACACTGATTTTAAGGAGTAATGGTTTCAGTTGGGACTTAATCGCCATACACATGAAAAAGTACAAGTCTTAAGCTTTCGAATGAGCCCAGGCTGAGCCTTGCATCTCAATCGAGTTAAAAGTTATGATCCGTTGAATATTACTAAAATTTTGCTCAAATAGCCCTCTCAACGTAAGTTACATTATTTATATATGAATGGAAACTTCATTAAAAAATTTAAAAAAATTATTTTTGTACTCTTAAAGCTATAGGGAATTCGTGAAAAAATTATTGAGGAAATAAAAACTGGTCGAGCAAAAAATTCTTTTGAAATTGGGCGATTTAAAATGGAATTACTCTGAGGATACTTATTTTTTAAGTACTTGAATAAGCCTTGCAAAGATGCGTTGCTGACAAGTATGCCCTTTTGAAAAGGCATTAAGGACGTTCTTTTCCCCACTCTCATATTTTCGACGTACATCGACATGAGCATCAAACACTGCACCTGGTTCTCCATGTCGATGCCGAAGCCATTCAATCCGGTGGTCCATGTTTGGTATTTGAATTGTGAATATCAAACCATTTGTTCACAGTCAAAACAAAGTAGGAAAATTTTTCGTATTCCGGAGTGTTCAGTAATCCTCTACTTCCTGCCCATTCAATTGCCTTGGCGGCTGTGTGGGACCAAATTCTAGCTGCAGGTCCGACAGCTTGTCTTGCAGAACCAACCACGTGTAATGAGCGTTTAGTGATACGAGGTGCTATTCGAAGATCACCACTAATTCCTAGTTTAATGATTGAGTCATAAACTTAGGCAGTAAAGAAATCTTTACAATTTCCTAGCAGTAAGCCGTCATCGACAAACCAGTTCCTAAGAAGCTTCAGTAAATGGGGAACGTCTGCAAACACAAATATTTTTGCTCCTTCAATCAGCGGATGATTAAAAAAGCAATTGTCAGGAGTTACTTTTAATTCTCCCCATACTCCTTTATTGGCCAGATCAGAAATAACAGCAACTACTTCATACCCACTATCGTGTAAACGTTCCACACTTTCCATTAAAATGTCTTTTGTCATGGGCTGATCAAATTTATAAAAAATTGGTTGCTTCCACTTGGAGAACAACCCACGGCACATAAGAACCTGAACTTTATTGCAGGGACCAGTTAATTTTTCCAGTTTCGTATCAAAAAAAGGTTCTGGAGATAAGCCCATTTCGTCGAACGATAATACTGCAATTTTTTCAGTGGATGACAGATCTTTGCTCTTCTCTTTCATGATGGCGAGAACATCTCCAAGGAAGCCTTCGCGGATGTCAAACGATTTTAATGCCCATCGTCTTAAGGAAGAAAGTGATGGTAAAGGGAAGTTCAGCTTCAATCGAAGATACCGATAGGCTTTCGGACTGATGCTCCGTAACGAAATTGCTGAAGCGTAGTCATCAATGGACCAATGAACTCATTTTCGCTTCTCCAGAATGCATTTTATTTGTCCTTCAGTAAAAAATTGCCTCAATAATTCTTTATAGCTTTCTACCAGTGCTTGACTGCCACTATTCTGAGTTTGGTAGAGTTCGGCTTGTAGATCATTCATATTGTCCTTCGTGGTTTTTATTTCGAAAGTAAGCATTTTAATTTCTTCGTCTTTCTCCTTCAGTTGCAGTTTCAACGCTTGAATTTCCTTTTTATTTTTGTTATCCACCTGTTGGTGGGCACACCTCGATTATTGGTGTAAAGTTGTTGCATTAAATTAATACTTACGTAACCTTCGGAGATGTTAAAAACAATGTTGGCATTGCCGTTTTCGACAGGCTTCTTCTATTTGACTTTGTGCCGTACAAAAAACATTCTTCAGCGAAGTGGTCCGAGCATATCCGTACTAAACATTATAAAAAACATTGAAATTATTAATAATTGTATCTTCTTCTTTCCTTAAATTTGTTTCTTTTTTCCTTTTCAAACCATGAGTTATGCATAAGGATTTGTAACGTGTATTTGTTTATTTACATGGAAAGCAATGTATAGCCTCTTGCAAGGCTGTTTTGTACTTACCACTTTATTCAAATTCTATACTTTTAAGTCAACATTTTACTATTGTTTGAATTATTAAGTAAAATAAATAAACCAATATACGTTACGAATCACTATTCAAAATTCTCTTACATATGTCTGTCCTGACATCATTGCTCAAAATGTTTAAAATAAAAATTAACTCTTTGATTTGAGTATTAAATTACGTTCCACTGAATGTCATTAAATTATAATGGATGCCCTTTAATTCAAAATAATAATGGCATAAATACTCACCGAATTCACTTTTCTTTGGTAACTTAACCTCCATAATTTTTCTCATCCATACCTCATGAATTATATCATTGGATGGTAATTTAAAGAAACTAATTCCTTTACGGCACTGAGCGGTGTTATTTTTGCAATTCTTCACGATACAACGCACCATTCTTATATTGTAAATTTGTATACAAACGTATATTGCAGGTATCAGATGCTATATATGTAGTATAAGTTACTCAAAGTTACTTTTTGATGTGTCTTTCTCTACTCGAGTCAGTATGACAAGGACGAGTAGATAAACACGATTGCCAACATTTCTGTTTTAATTTTTCTTCCTCCAGGTTGGTACACTTTGAGCTTCTCAACGAGTTTACAGATTAGCAACTAAGAAGTCACTAAATATTGAGCACACCATGTTTCCTTACACCATGTCTTCTTCTGAGGAATTGTGGGGAATCTAATGCAATGGTGTGGGAATTTCTATGGATAGTGTCGGCAACACTGGCGATTGGACTACAGTCCAATATGGCGGCGCACACACAACCCTCAAAATATCGTAACATGGCTCCATTTAAAAGATATTCAAAATAATATTGTTACAAGTGCTGTTGTATATAAAAATGTGTAGTCCGAAAGACGCAAACGATAATCTGTAATGTCAGTCTCGTTTATTTTTAATTGTATGTAACAGTGGATTTGCTTATGCTGCGGATAGCCGCGGTTATCCAAAGTTCGGGCGGTGGAGTCGAAGGCTGAGTGAAGTAGGCGTGCGTTATTATCGTATAACTATGTTTATTAAAATACTACGGCTTATACACTAACTTACATGCTAACTTATTTCTACTATGTACAAGTCCGGTATTGCCGGCTTAATGTTTCGCTATTGGCGCGGGTGCGCGTGAATGCCGCTTAACGTGTTCGGCTCGGTTCGCCGGAGATCGTCGGTGCGCTCTCGGAGTTCGGTCTCGCGGCGGAGATCGGGCGCGTTCGGCGGACTTCGCGGTGTTTCGGCGGCGCGGGCCTGCTTGCGGAGATCGGACGGGTTCGGCGGACTTCGCGGTATTTCGGCGGCCCGGTTACGGATTATCTCTCACGGCGGATTAATTCGTACGGCGGATTAAGGGGATGTTTCGGAGAGGTGGAGGCCTCTCATTACGAGGCGGGGTTGCCGCTCAACGCGCGGCGTGCCACTCAGCACGTGGTCTTCGGCGTAGCTACTCAGCTCGTAGCTGGTTTCGTATTCGGGTAGGCAGGTCGTCGCTCAACTCGCGATTCTTGGAGACGCTCAACGCGCGTCTTGGAGGAATTGCCTGTTCAACACACAAGCGGATCGGACCCGGTGACTAAGTCCCGGTGGATAGACCTGCTCAACTCGCTGGTCGGAAGGAACATGCTTATCACCGAAAATCCTGCGGTATATATACCCGCAGGTCGGTGATAAGCGGGTTGGTGCGGCGCGGAAATAATTGTTTATGTCGGGGGTGACTTCTCGCAGTAACGCTTCGTTACATGTTTACTAAGTTTTTAAACGTGAGTGATAAAATGTGTCTTTATGTTGAAAGCTGAAAGAATTTTCGTAAAAATAAGGCAACAAGAAATCTAAATCAATCTGAGTTACTAGAAGACTACATGAAAAATATCAACATTGTACATTTTATGATTGAGGAACATAAATTTAATGAAAAAAACTTATTAATGGAAAAAAAAAATTTTTTCCTTTCATGCAATTATTTATTTTGTCATTTGATAACTCTTTTTTGTCCAGGATTTGTTATCCTTTTTAAACAACTAAACATAAATAAGAAAAAGATATCTTCGTAAACAAAAATTTGGATTCCATTCTTCATCAGCCTAGCGGTGTAAATACATGCAAAATGTACCAAACTATCAGGCAATTGTTTTGGTTATGATGAAAGCTTAAAAAGAGAATACTTACGAGGGCTAAAAATTAAAATTGATTACATCGAATGGATCATTGAAATGCCCTAATTGTACAAGTAAAAGATAATTTGATAGCATTTAAGAGTTTACATTTTATATATAAAAAGTAATATGCATTTGACAAACATGGTGTTTTTTGAAATGTTTAACTAATCTTGACTGTACTTAATAGGTGACGATTATTGACATCTGCACATTCTCAGTATACGAGTTAAAGCAAATCAGTTCTACAGTGATTGCAAGAATGTGGAACTTAATACGTCATGTTCGTAATATATTTTGGTCTCCTATTAATAAATAAGTTCATTATGAACTCAAGTTTTTTTTCAGAATGTCAATAATAAATTTATTAAGACTAGAATATTTCATATAAAGTATACACATTTACATATTTTACATTTAATGGAGTAGTGATAATACAAATGTTTTTTTTTTCGTCGTTTACATGAAAATTTATGTTCAATTTGATTAATTTACACTTGATATCATTAAGGGAAATTGTCATCGTTCTGGCAGGTATACTTGCTTTTATTTCCCATGCCATGAATATATCTGAATTGGTCGGATAATTAAACAGCGAGTTTTTTTTGTGTACATCTCACCTTGTATGTAAATTATTGTTTCCATAGTGAATATTTTGCATATTTTTAGAATACAAAAAGGAAGGCAGTAACTGACCACAAGCCGGCACATATGATGTAATAATCCAAGTTTAATAAAACAACGTTTCGACCACAAATTGGGTCCTTTTCAAGTAAATCTACAAATATGTTATGACATAATAGTATAAAACGGTGATACAATAATTGTGGGTGCTATATAAATTTGATTAAAACTTACACGATATAACGTAGGATGAGTCCGAATTACATATTATGATATCAAAAACATTTGTCGCATTGGACTCTAATAGAAGTGAGGAACGTCTCTGGTGACAGTGCGAAACGGACTAAGCGAAATTCGGTATGTATAACGTGGCGTAAGGACAAATTTAATAATAAATAAGTAAAATAAAATATCCAAAAACAATGTAGAGGAACATAAGATAACGGGTCAATAATCTAAAATGTGAGAGGTAAATAAACGAAGGTTGAGTGAAAAATAAAAGTAAAGAAAGGACGTCAGTAACAAAAGATGAGATTAAAATAGAAAATAAATTAAAAGTATAGGTGTGAGAGACAAGTCAAAGATATTAAAAGTCAAAAAGCGTTGAGTTTTTTATGTCAAGAAGTATGTAACATGTTAATAAGACTATCGTAAATTGCTGTCAAATTATCTATGTCCTTTTGAGAGTTAATAGCGGAGATACTATTTTTAATAAACAGCATTTCCGCTATCTCTCTTTTCTTCGTGTTAGTCTCTTTGTGTAAAATCTTAGGGTTGTCCCAGTCGAAGTCATGGTCAAGAGATAGTCTGTGTTTACTGACGACGGAATGGTAGGCGTCCTGTTTTTTAACGTTATCGCGATGTTCCTTGAGTCGGGTTATAAGATGTCGTTTGGTCTGCCCAATGTAGCACGCGTTGCAATTGGAGCAGTCTATTTCATAAACTAATTCGGTTTGTTTAAACTTGCTGAGAGGGTCTTTACCCTTCCTTATGATAATCTCTAATCTGTTGAAGACAGAGTAGAGAACTTTAATATTGGAGTTACGTAAAACCCGTTCGATGCTGTTTGCTACTTCTTTGGAAAATGGAATAACGATGCTATCTCTTGCATCGAAAGGAACGCCAATATGAGTATTATTATGTGTGTGATGTAACGCTTTAAGTCTTTGTTTAATGAGATGGTTGACAAATTGACTAGGGTATAAGTTGTTACGTAAAATATCTTTAACAATGTCGATGTTATTTTTATGAAACCTCTCATTAGAGAGGAGAATGGCTCTGTCAATAAGGTTCATAACCGTGTTTTTCTTATGTATCAACGGGTGATTGGAGTGAAAGTTTAAATAACGCGCAGAAAAAGTGGGTTTGCGATACCAATTAGTTATGAGTACATTGTTGTCCCTGATAATTAAAGTGTCAAGGAAGGGAAGCGAAGAATCATTTTCAAGTTCATGGGTGAAAATCAAGCGTGGATGATACATGTTAAAAACAGTAAGGATCGTGTCAATCTCAGAGGTGGGAGCGATCATAAGAATGTCATCAACATATCTATAGTAGACAGGAACGTCAAACTTGAGAAGTTGTATTTTCATCACCGGCAAAGAAAAGAATTTTGAACTTTATTATATCACCATTGACTTGAAAATATGGTGCCTCCCAAGAGAGGATTCTTCAACGACATCACGCTAAAATATGGACATAATATCTCCAGACTGCTAAAATCATGGATTTCTTCCCAAGAAAAGAGGCGCTGCTTTAAACAACAACTTACATTTTTAATTAGGTGTAGAAAGTACGAGATTTTACCTCCCCATCTTCTCAATTTACGGCTCAACATTGTTCTATTAAGTCACAATGCATCTCGAAAGTTTAATGTGCTCAAAAATCACGTACAAAAAAGTCTACTCAATCTTGAAATTAAGAATGCACACAGTCTAATTAACCGTTCTGGTAAACAAATTATGAAAATTGAGACGAAACTCGCCGCTCGTTTATCTTCTGATTTCATCAATGCTTTTTATTCACATAATAAACAAAGAATTGACATCTTTAATAACACTTGCAAACACAGATCCATAAACAAATTTAACCACCTTATAAAGAAACTTAACATATCATACAATCCTTTCAAAAACATGAACACCTCAAAATGGATTACGAATTTAAGCGGCCGGCATGTTCCGGACTCAATATTAGATTTTTTGAGTTTGGGTGACAGGTTCGCGCTCCCCCTAGATAGGAAGAATGTTAAGGATCGTGTCAATTACTCAACCTGCATCATAAAGAATTTTGAGAACTTCTCTTATAAACTTGACAAGAAAGTCGCTGATTCCACAAGGAGTTCCATCTCCAATGTTTTAACAAACTTTTTAACTACCGACAAACACATTCACTTAATCGACAAATTCATTTTCAATGCTTTCCATGAATGCAAAAAATTTTTAAAAAATAATAACGACCTACTTATAACTAAAGCAGACAAAGGACAGGTCACAGTCATACTTGAACGAAACGAATACGAAAAGCAAATGTTCAACTTACTTACTAAATGACGAAAAGACATATAAAAAACTTAAAAGAGATCCCATAAATTCCATACAATATAGAATGAATGAACTATTAAAATCTTGGAAGTCCAATTCAATTATCGACGAATATACCTACAAAACTTTACGTTGTACCAGTGTATCATCGTATCTGCATCTGGGAGTCCACTATACAATGTCGCGAAATATCTGCATTCCATCCTAGAGGCCTCCATCCCGAAGCCTAAGTCTCACATTAAGGACAGCTGGTCTTTAGCCAACAGTATGAAGGACACACCCATACTTCCTAGTCAAACTCTTCTCTCACTTGACGTCACCGCTCTATACAACAATGTCCCCAAAGAACTTATTTTTAAAGCTATCGAA